>JAKCPB010001012.1:0-224948 GCA_021442155.1 Cymbidium sinense
GGCCTAGGGCTTGGCTGCCCAGGCTCAGTGGCCCAGTGGTCAGGCTGTGCCTCAGGACTTGAGTCCAGGATTCAGTGTGGATCAGAGCCTAGGGCATTCTTAGAAAATCCAAAAAACCCGACAGCCTGGCTTCATTCCATTGACCTTTACTTTATCTATTTATCTTTATTTCTATTTTAGGTGCATTTTATCTTTATTTAGTTTGTTTATCTATCTCATTTCATTTATCTTTAGTTTAGGTTTTATATTTTGTTTATTTTTTGTGTTCCAGTTTATTTTAGTGAGCCTTTATATTTATTTTATCTTTTGTAGATTAAATTTTTTTTTAGTTTTAGGGTTTATGTTTTATTTTATCTTCTAGGTTTATCTTTAGGTTTTATTTTAGTTTATTTTAGCTTTAATTTTGTTTAGTTTAGCTCTTTTATTTTGTTTATTTTCTTTTATTTATTTTAGGTTTAAGTTTATTTTTAGTTTAGGGTCCAAGTTTTATTTTTATTTTATTTCATGTTTTCTTTTAGGTTTATTTAAGTTTAAGTTTTTATTTATATTTATTTTATTTTATTTTTATTTTAGGTTTAGTTTTTATTTTATTTAGTTACTTATTTTATTTTAGTTTGTTTTATATTTTATTTATTTTATTTTAGTTTAATTTTATTTTATTTTTATTTTTTTTAGGTTTTATATTTTAGTTTTATGTTTTTATTTTATTTTTTTAGTTTAGTTTAGGTTTTAGCTTTTTAGGTTTTTGTGGTTTAGGTTTTGAGGATTAATTTAGAGTTTAGGTCTGTGGTTCAGGATTTAGGGTTTGTGGTTTTGATTTTAAGTTAAGGTTTTAAGTTTTAATTTAGGAGGTTTTTTTCTAATAAAGAACTAATTTAGTTTCAACATTTCTTCTTTCATTTTCATCAACCAAGTAGAAACCCAAGTTTTCTGACACGTTATGACATAGATAAAAAAGGAGCACCCATTGAGCAAATCAAAAACCCTAAGTAGTACTATCTCCACTATAAAGACATAGTTCCATAAGTAGCTGATCAAATCATCTGTACTTCAGTTTCCCAATTCCCATCAAAACCACCCCCACCAATCGAGTAGCGGGATCCACCATGATATCCCCAATCTCTTCCTCCGCCACCACCATGGCAGTAACCTCTATCGCTCCTCCTGCCTCCATAGCCACTACTGCTCTGACCACCACCTCTATATCCACCAACACCACTAGACCCCCCACCACCACTGTGATAACCATCCCCTCTCCTTTCATCTCCACCACCAAATCAAGACTGAGGGATGTACTTATTGTCAAAGCCCCACCCATTCTGTGGTTTAGGGATTAGTTTATGGTTTATGGTTTAGGGTTAGTTTAGGGTTTAGGGTTTGGGATTTAGGGTTTAAGGTTGTAGGTTTTATGGTTAAGTGTTTAGGGTTTAAGATTTAGGATTTAGGGCTTAGGGTTTTAGTGTTTAGGTTTAAGGTTTAGGGTTTGTGGTTTAGTGGAAGTTTAAGGCAGGCTAAGGTTGAGGGTCAGGTAGTGGTTTAGGGTTTAGGGTTTAGGATTTAGAGTTTAGGGATTTTTTAAAAAAAAATTAAGTAAATCGATAGATTGAAGTTTATTTAGTTTATTTTATTTTTTTCTTTTATTTAGGTTTATTTTTTTGTTTTTATTTAATTTAGTTTATTTATTTTCAGGTTTATTTATTTTAGTTCAATTTTTTATTTTTATTTATTATTTAGGTTTAGGTTTATTTTTTAATTGAGTTTTATTTTAATTTTATTTTTTTTAGGTTTAGGTTTTATTTTTTATTTCTAGGTTTAGGTTTTTATTTTATTTTTTTAGGTTGGGTTTTATGTTTTTATTTTTTGGTTTTTATTTTAGGTTTTATTTTTTTAGTTTAAGTTTAAGTTTATTTTTATTTTATTGTATTTTATTTAGCTTAGGTTTAGGTTTAGTTTATTTTAATATAGGTTTAAGTTTATTTTATTTTATTTATTTTATTTTTATTTTAGGTTTAGGGTTTTTTTAGTTTAGGGTTTATGTTTTATTATTATTTATTTTTAGCATTTATTTTAGGTTTATTTTTTAGGTTTAGGTTTTTATTTATTTTTTATTTTATTTAATTTTAAGTTTATTTTATTTATGCTTTTATTTTTTTCATTTAGTTTAGGTTTTATTTATATTATTTTAGTTTATTTTTAATTTTAATTTTATTTTATTTTAAGTTTAAGTTAGTTTGTGTTTATTTTATTTCTTTATTTTATTTTATAGGTTTAAGTCATTTATTTATTTTAGGTTTATTTAGCTCAGCTCAGTTTTAGGCCCTTAGGGTGGGTCAGCCCAGGTCTTGTGGTCTTAGCCCAGGTCAGAACTCAGGTGGCCAGGTGCCTAAGATTCCAGGGCCCAGTGGCCCAGCCCAGTGGAGATCCAGTCAGCTCAGTGGCCCATTCAGCCCAGCCTCAGTGTATTTAGCCCAGGGTCACTTTTGGCCCAGGACTCCAGATCTTGTGGCCAGCCTGGGGGCCCAGGCCTGAGCCCAGCAGGGCCTCAGGGCAGGTTTAGGCTCAGTATTAGTGAGTCCGGGGCTCAGGCCTGTGAGCCCAGGCCAGCCCACCTGCCTGGGGCATGTGGCTCAGTACCATGACTAGAACCCATGGCTCAGGACTGGGCCTGTGGCCTTGGATCTAGCATGCCCTTTAGGGCCTGGGCCCAGTTTAGGGCCTAGGTCAGGCCCAGCTGTGGTCAGCTCAGGATGTGGCCTGAATCTAGGGTAGGGCCTGAGTTTAGTGGCTCAGGTTTAGTTTGTGGATTTGTGAGTTTAGGATTCTTCAGATTTAGAGTATTTTTAGAAAAAAATCAAGCAAACCCGACAGTGGGTTTATTTAGTTGACTTTTATTTATTGAGTTTATTTTATTTTATTTTATTTAGTGTATTTTATTTTATTTAGTTTAGCTTATTTATCTATTTATTTATTTTAGTTTAGGTTTTATTTTGTTTATTTTTGTGTCCGTTTATTTTAGTTGAGTTTATATTTATTTTATTTTAGATTAAATTTTTTTTTTAGGTTTATTTTTTATTTTATTTTCTAGGTTTATCTTTAGGTTTTTTTTTTTATTTTAGGTTTTAATTTTAGTTTTAGGTTTTTTTATTGTTTATTTTTTATTTATTTTAGGTTTAAGTTTATTTTTTAGTTTAGGGTCTAAGTTTTATTTTTTATTTATTTTCATGTTTTTTTAGGTTTATTTTTTAAGTTTAAGTTTTTATTTAGTATTTATTTTATTTTATTTTTATTTTAGGTTTAGTTTTTATTTTATTTAGGTTACTTATTTATTTTAGTTTGTTTATATTTTTATTTATTTTATTTTAGTTTAATTTTATTTTTATTTTATTTTTTTAGGTTTATATTTTAGTTTATGTTTTTATTTTATTTTATTTTAGTTTAGGTTTAGGTTTTTAGCTTTTTAGGTTTTAGGGTTTAGGGTTTTGAGTTTAGGATTAATTTAGAGTTTAGGGTTCAGGGTTTGTGATTTAGGGTTTAGGGTTTTGATTTTAAGTTAAGGTTTTAAGTTTTAATTTAGGGTTTAGGGTTTTTTTTAACAGAGAACAAATTTATATTCAACATTTCCTCTTTTCGATTCATCAACCAAGTAGCACTCTAAGTTTTCTAAGACACAAGTGATGACATAGATAAAAAATGATCACCTATATAGCAAATCAAAAACCCTAGATAAGTAGAACCGCTCTCTACCAGAAAGACAGCTATAGCAGACGGATCGGGCCGTTTCTTCTCCAATTCCCATCAGAACCACCCCCCACCTCTTGAGCAGTGGGATCCGACATCATATCCCCATTCTCTCCCTCCACTACCACCACGATTGTAACCTTCGTCACTCCTCCTGGCTCCATAACCACCACTACTTCGACCACCACCACCATATCCACTAACACCTCCAGATCCCCCACCACCATTGCAATAAATGCCACCTCCACCTTTGCTTCCACCGTCAGATCTAGATTAAGCCTAGTTGATAGTGATGTTGCCAACATTCTCATTCATTTTTTTTTTAGGTTAGTTTAGGGTTTAGGGTTAGTTTAGGGTTTAGTGTTACTTTAAGGTTTGGGGAATAGGGTTTATGTCGCTGGTTAGGGTTTAGGGTTTAGGATTTGGGGGTTTATGGGAGGTGGATTTAGGGTCAGGGTTGGGGTTTAGGGTTTAGGAGGGTTTAGGGTTTAGGGAGGTAGGTTTGGTGGTTAGGTTTAAGGTTTAGGGTTTAGGGTTAGTTTGGGTTTATGGTCTGGGGTTTAGGATTTTTTTTTTAATTAAGTAAACCAATAGGTTTATGTTTATTTAGATTATATAGTTTATTTATTATTTATTTGAGTTTATTTTATTTTATTTATTTTTATTTAGGTTTATTTTAAATTTTTATTTAGCTAAATGTAATTATTTTAGTTTAGGTTTTTTATTTTAGTTTATTTTATATGTTCAGGTTTATTTTTTAGATTTATTTTTATTTTACTTTTTAGTTTTAGGTTTTTTAAAATTTTAGGTTTATGTTTAGGTTTTAGTTTATTTTTTTACCTTAGGTTTTAGGGTTTTATTTTGGTTTATTTTAGGATTTATTTTAAGTTTAGGTTTATTTTAGTTTATTTTATTTTATTTATTTTAGGTTTAGGATTAGGTTTAGTTTATTTTAGGTTTATGTTTAGGTTTTATTTATTTTAGTTTAGTTTATTTTAGATCAGGTTTAGGTTTATTTTATTTTAGGTTTAGGTTTGTTTTTTAGTTTTGGATTTAGGTTATATTTTTTATCTATTTTTAGGTTTATTTTTTAGGTTTAAGTCCTTATTTTATTTTTATTTTATTTATTTTTGGTTTATTTTATTTTTGATTTAGGTCTAGTTTTATTTTTATTTAGGTTTTTTATTGTTTTTAGTTCAGTTTAGGTGTTTATTTATATTATTCTTGTTTAGTTTTTATTTTCTTTTAGGTTTAGATTTAGATTTTGGTTACATTTTAGGTTTTAGTTTTTGTTTTTATTTTATTTTGGTTTAGGTTTTTTTATTGATTTCATTTTTAGATTTTTTATTTTAGTTTATGTTTAGGTTTTTAGCATTTTAAGGATTAGGGTTTTGTGTTTAGGGTTAGTTTAGGATTTAGGGTTTAGTATTTAGGTTTTAGGGATTTGGATTTAGGGTTTAGGTATTAGGTTTAGGGTTTAGGGTTTATGGTTCAGGGTTTTTTTTTAATAGAGAACAAATTCAGATTCAACATTTTTCCTTTTTGATTTCATCATCCAAGTAGCACCCAGAGTTTTCTAAGACATAAGCGATGACATAGATAAAAAATGAGCACCAATTGAGTAAATCAAAAACCCTAGATAAGTAGAACCATCTCTACTATAAAGACACAATTCCATAAGCTGTAGATTGAATTGGTCGTTACTCAATTTCTCGAATTCCCATCAGAACCAACCCCGTCTCTCGAGTAACAGGATTTAGCATCATATCCCTGATCTCTCTCTCTGCCACCATCACGACTGTAACCTCTGTCGCTTCTCTCACCTCCATAACCACCACTGCTCTGACCACCACCTCCATATCCACCGGGACCTCCAGATCCCCACCACCACTATGATAACTACACTTCCGCTTCTAGCCATCTAGACCGAGCTTATTGATGGATGTTCTTATCGGCCGGGTTCTACCCATTCTGTGGCTTAGGGTAGGTTTGTGGTTAGAGTTTGGGGGGGGGGTCAAGGTTTAGGTGGTAGGGTTTAGGTTTAGGGTTTGGTTGGGGTCAGTGGTTTAGTGGTAGGGGTTTGGGGTTTAGGGTTTAGGGTTTAGTTTAGGGTTTAGGATTTGTGGTTTAGGTTTGGTAGGGTAGGTTTAGGAGTGTTTTAGGGCTTTTAGTTTTAGAGTTTGGTTTAGGATTTTGGGATAAGGTTTTATTTATATTAACCAAATTAGTGTACAAGTTTATTTAGTTTATATTTATTTATTTGAGTTTATTTTATTTTTTAATTTATTTTATTTTTTTATTTACTAGTTTCTTTATTTTAGGTTTATTTATTTTAGTTTAGGTTTTATTTTAATTTATTTCTTAGGTTTAGGTTTATTTCTAGTTGAATTTTATTTTTATTTTATTTTTTACATTTTAGTTTTATTTTTTTCCTATTAGGTTTAGGTTTAGGTTTTAATTTTTTTTTTAGGTTTAGGTTTTAGGTTTTGATTTTAGGTTTATTTTTAGGTTTTATTTTTTAGTTAAGGTTTAGGTTTATTTTTAGTTTATTTTATTATGTTTAGTTTTGGTTTACATTTAGGTTTACTTTATTTTAGGTTTAGATTTTATTTATTTTTGTTTAGTTTATTTTAGTTTTGGTTTAGATTTATTTTATTTTTATATTAGGTTTATTTTTTTTAGTTTAATGTTTAGGTTTTATTTATTTATTTATTTTTAGGTTTATTTTTTAGGTTTAAGTTTTTATTTAGTTTTATTTTATTTTATTTTAGGTTTATTTTATTTTAGGTTTATTTTATTTTTATTTTAGGTTTAGTTTTTATTTTATTTATGTTTTTTATTTTTTAGTTTAGTTTAGGTTTTTATTTATTTTATTTTAGTTTAGCTTTTATTTTTATTTTTTGTTTTTTAGGTTTAGGTTGAGCTTTCGGTTTTACTTTATGTTTTTAGTTTATTTTATTTTTTATTTTGTTTTGCTTTAGGTTTATTTATTTATTTTATTTTTAGGTTTTATTTAGTTTAGGTTTATGTTTTTTACTTTTTAGGGTTTAGGGCTTAAGGTTTAGGTTTAGTTTAGGGTTTAGGGTTAGTTTAGGGTTTAGGGTTTAGGGTTTAGGAATTAAGGTTTTTTTAAACAGAGAACAAATTCAAATACAACATTTCTTCTTTTTGATTTTATCAACCAAGTAGCACCCCAAGTTTTCTAATACATAAGCGACGATAGTGATAAAAAATAAGCACCCATAGAGCACATTTAAAACCATGGATAAGTAGAGTCGTGTCTATTGTAACGATAGTTTCATAAGAACTAGATCAAATCGGCCATTCTTGAGTTTCTCCAATTCCCATCAAAATCACATACTGCCTCTCAAGTAGCGGGATCCACCATCATAGCCCCACTCTCTCCCTCCGCCACCACCATGGCTATAACCTCTGTTGCTCCTCTCTCCTCCATAACCACCATTGCTTCGACCACCACCTCCATATCTACCAGCATCACTAGAAACCCCACCACCACTACGATAACTGCCACCTTCACCTTCGTCTCCACAGTTAGATCTAGAGTGAGCTTAGTTGTCGGTGATATTCCTATCATCATGGTTCTGCCCATTCTTAGTGTTTAGGGTTAGTTTAGGGTTTAAGGTTTAAGGGTAGTTTAGGGTTTAGTGGTTAGTTAGGTTTAGGGTTTACTTATAGGTTAGGTTTAGGGTTTGTGGTTTTGGGGTTTGTGGGTTTGTGGTTTTAGTGTTTAGGGTTTGGGTTTAGGGTTTGTGGTTTGGGTTAAGGGTTTAGATTTAGGGTTTAGGTTTTAGGGTTGTTTTAGTGTAGAATCAGTATAGTTTAGGGTTTAGAATTGGGTTTAGGTTTTAAATTAAGTAACCAAGTAGGAGTTTATTTAAATTTGATTTTATTTTAGATTTATTTATTTTAATTTAGTTTATTTATTTAAGTTTATTTTATTTTAGTTTGGTTTTATTTTATTTATTTTAAAAGTTGATTTATTTTAGAGTTTATTTTATATTATTTTATGTTTATGTTTAGATTTTAGTTAATTAGTTTATTTTAAGTTTATTTGTAGTTTATGTATTTTTTAGTTTATTTATTTTATTTAGTTTAAGTTTAAGTTTAAGTTTAGGTTTATTTATTTTAGTTTAAATTAGGTTTATTTATCTTTAATTTTATTATTATTGTAGGTTTAATTTTATTTGGGTTTTTATTTTTATTTATTTAGGTTTATGTTATTTTAGTTTCTTTTATTTTTATTTTTTATGTAGTTTTATTTTATTTAGATTTTATTCAAGTTATTTTTAGGATGAGTTTTTTATTTTATTTTTTAGTTTATTTTATTATTTATTTATATTTAGGTTTATTTTAGGTTTTATTTTATTTAAATTTAGGTTTAGTTTATTTATTTATTATTTAGTTAGCCTGCTTTAAGTAGGTTTTGTGGCCTGTGGTAGTTTTAGTTGTGGTCAGTTGGTCAGTGGCTCAGTGTTTAGGTTTATTGGGTAGGGTTAGGGTCAGATTTAGTGGGTCAGGGTAGGTCAGGTTTAAGTGGGCCTGTAGTGGCTCAGTTTGTGGGCCTGTGGAGCCCAGTGCCCAGGGTAGTAAGTGCTCAGTATGTTTTAGGGTTTTTTTCTTAACATTAAAAACACGTAGTTTTAATTTTATCTAGTTTATTTTAGTTTATTATTTATTTTAATCAGGTTTATTTTTATTTATATTAATTACTTTATTTATTTTAATTTTAATTTTAGGTTATTTTTTTTAGTGAGTTTTATTTTTTATTTATGGGTTTAGCTTTAATTTTTTTTGTTTAAGTTTAGGTTTAGGTTTTTTATTTATTTTATGTGCTTTAGGTTTTAATTTTAGGTTTATTTATTTTAGTTGAGTTTTATTATTTATTTTTTTGGGTTTAGTTTAAATTTTTTTTTTTGTTTAAGTTTAGGTTTTAATTTATTTATTTGGTTGCTTTAGGTTTTAATTTTAAGTTTATTTTAGGATTTTATTTTTTAGTTTAGGTAGGTTTAGTTTTAGGGTTAGTTTAGGTTATATTTATTTATTTAGTTTAGTTTAGGTTTATTTTATTTTATTTATTTTATTTTATTTTATTTAGGTTTTTTAGTTTTAGATTTTATTTATTATTTATATGTATTCTTTTAGGGTATTTTAGTGTTTATTTTATTTTAGGTTTATTTATTATTTTATCTTTAGTTATTATAGATTTATTCCAGGTTTATTTTTAGTTTAGCATAAGTTAATTTTTTAGATTATTTTTATTTATTTTATTATTTTTATGAGGTTTAGTGGGTTTTATTTTATAGTAATTTATTATTAAGTTTATTTAGGTTTAGTGATTTAAGTGTGGCTCAGGGCCCAGGGCCCAAGTAGGCAAAGCCCAGGGTTTAGGGCCCAGGATCTACAATGGGCCCATGGTAGTCAGCCCATGCCTCAGTAGAGTTTTGTGGCCTAGGGCTCAGGGTCAGTATGGTTTATTTAGGGTTAATTAGGGTTTAGTTATTTAGGATTTAGTTTAGTTTAGCTTTAGGTTTAGGGTTTAAGGTTTAGTTCTTGGCCAGAGTTTGTGGTTTAGAGTTTTATGGTTTGTGGTTTAGATTTTAGGTTTAGGGTTTAGGTTTCTGCTGGGTTTTGGGGGTTTAGGGTTTAGGTTTAGAGTTTGGGGTTTAGGTTAGCTTATGGTTTAGGTTTAGGGTTCTAGGGTATATGATTTTGTAAAAAACCACTAGTTTAGGAGGGTTTTTTTTGTTTGAAAAAAGTAAATAATGTAGTAGGTTTAGGGTTTTGAGTTTAAGGTTTTTATTTTTAATAGAGAATAAATTCAAATTCAAAATTTCTTCTTTTTGATTTTATCAAGCAAGTAGCACCCTACATTTTCTAAGATAAAAGTGACGAGATATATAAAAAATGAGCACCCATTGAGCAAATCAAAAACCCTAGATAAGTACAATCATCTCTATGAAGATAGTTTCAAGAAGCTGATCAATTAGCCATTCTTCGCTTTCTAGTCATCTAACCACCCCACCTCTCGAGTAGTGGGATCCGCCATCATATTCATGATCTCTCCCTTTGCCACAACCATGGCTGTAACCGCTATCGCTCCTCCCACCTCCATAACCACCACTTCTTTGACCACCACCTCCATATCCACCACCACCTCCAATTCCCCCAACAACACTATGATAACCGCCACCTCCACCTTTGCCTCCACCGCCAGATCTAGATTGAGCCTAGTTGATATGATGTTGTCTGCCAAGCTTTTACCCATTCTTATGGTTTGGGTTTAGTTAGTAGGTTTGTTAATTTTGGGGATTTAGGTTAGTTTAGTGTTTAGGTTTAGATTTGGGGTTGGGGTTCTGGGGGTTTAGGGGAGGTTTAGGTCTAGGTTTAGGGTTTTTTAAGATTTAGGTAGTTTAGGTGTGGGGTGGGGGTGGTGTGGGTTAGTTTAGGGTTTGGCCTCAGTTTAGTGGCCCAGGTCAGGTTTAGGGTAGGATCTGGGGAGTTTTATAAGCAAACATGCAGTGGTAGGTATTATTTATTTTTTATTTATTTGAGTTTATTTATCTTTATAGCATATTTTATTCAGCCTAGTTATTTATTTGTTTATTTATCTTAGTTTTTTATTTTAGGTCATTTATTTAGTAGTTTATTTATATTTTAGTAAGTCTTTATTTATTTTAGGATTTTATTTTATTTTAGGTTTATTAGGATTAATTAGGTTTTATTTTTTTAGTTTAGCCAGTTTATTTTTATTTTATTTTTTATTTAGTTTAGGATTTTATTTAGGTTTATGTTTTATTTATTTTAGTTTATTTATTTAGTAGTTTATGTTTATTTTATTCTTATTTTTAGGTTTAGTTTTTTTTTGTTTAGGGTTTTATTTTTCTTTTATTTATTTTAAAGTTTATTTTTATGTTTAGGTTTTAATTTAATGTTTATTTTATTTTATTTTAGGTTTAATTTTTTTATTTTATGTTCAGTTTTTTTTTTTCAGGTTTTTATTCTTAGGTTTATTTTTTTAGTTTAATTTAGATTTTTAATTATTTTATTTTAGTTTATTTTTATTTTTTACTTTATAATAATTTTAGGTTTAGGTTTATGTTCTTGTTTTGTTTTATTTTTTTCATTTTAATTAGGTTTAGGCTATTTATTTATTTTATTAATAAGTTTTATTTAGTTTATTTTTTTAAGTTTAGGGTCATTTTAGGGTAGGGCTCAGTGGAAGTCCAATCAGTTTAAGATTTAGGGTGAGGTGGGTTTAGGGTCAGCTAGCTCAAAGAGTTTAGTGTAGAGTTTTAGCAGGGTTTGGTTTAGGGTAACGCATGGTTTAGGAGAACCAGGTTTAGGGTCAGAATGGTGGTATAGGATTTAGGAGGTCAGAGGGGTCAGGGAGGTTTAGGGAGGATATGGTTTTAGTTTGGGTTAAGGGTGTGGCTCAAGTTAGTGGATTTAGGGTTTAGGGAGCTCAGTCAGTGATTTTGGGAGGCAGATTTAGGGTTTAAAAAACAAAGAGTAGGTTTAGGGTTTAGTGGTTTTTTTCTAATAGAGAACTAATTTAGATTCAACATTTCTTCTTTTCAATTTCATCAACCAAGTAGCACCCAAGTAAGACATTTTTACATTGAGCACCCATAGAGCAAATCAAAACCATAGATAAGTAGATCCATCTTTACTATCATAGTTTCATAAGCGCAGATCGGATTGGTCATTTTACACTTTCTCCAGTTCCCATCAGAACCACCCCCACCTCTCGAGTAGCGGGATCTGCCTTTATAACCCTGATCTCTTCCTCTACCACCACCATGGCTGTAACCTGCATCGCTCCTCCCGCCTCAATAACCACCATTGCTCCGACCACCACCTCCATATCCACCAACAACTCTAGATCCCCAAACACCACTGTGATAACCGCATCCTCCATCGCTAGATCTATATTGAGCTTAGTTGATGGTTGCCATCAAGGCTCAGCTTTATTTGGTAGGTTTAGGGTTTTTTTATATTAACTAAACTATTTTAGGTTTATCTTTTATCTTTTATTTATTTACTTTATTTTATTTTTTTTATTTTAGGTTTATTTTATTTTATTTAGTTTAGTTTAATTATTTTAAGTCTATTTATTTTGTTTTAGGTTTTTTTAGTTTATTTTTGGTTTAGGTTTATTTTATTTTAGTTTCTTTTATTTTTATTTTTTTAGGTTTTATTTCTTTTATGTTTAGTTTTTTTTAGGTTTTTTTATTTTATTTTTTTTAGCTTTAGGTTTTAGGTTTTTATTTTAGCTTTATTTTTAGGTTTTTTTGTTTAGGTTTAGGTTTTTTTTAGTTTATTTTATTTTATTTAGTTTAAGTTTAAGTTTAGGTTTGGTTTATTTTAGGTTTAGTTTTAGGTTTTATTTATTTTAATTTAGCTTTAGGTTTATTTAATTTTTATTTTAAGTTTAGGTATTAGTTTTTTAGTTTAGTGTTTAGGTTTTATTTTTTGGTTTGTTGTTTAGTTTAGGTTTTATTTAGTTTTATTTTATTTTATTTTATATTAGGTTTATTTTATTTTATTTTAGATTTAGTTTTATTTTATTTAGGTTTTTTTATGTTTACTTTAGTTTAGGTCTTAATTTATTTATTTTAGTTTCATTTTTATTTTTTGTATTATTTTCTTATTAGGTTCAGGTTTAGGTTTCGATTTTAGTTTATGCATTTATTTTACTTTATATTTTTATATTATTTTTGTTTAGAATTTTTTATTTATTTTAGTTTAGTTTTATTTAATTTAGGTTGGGTTTGTTGTTTTAAGGTTGGTAGTGTTAGTTTAGGGTTTAGGGTTTAGGGTCAGTTTAGGTAGGTTCTATTTTTATTTGTTTTTAATTTTTAAAAAATTTAATTTTATTTTTAAATTAAGTAAACTGGTAAGTTTAGGTTTATTTAGTTTATTTTTTATTTATTTTAGTTTATTTTATTTTTTTATTTTTATTTAGGTTTATTTTTATTTTTACTTGATTTAGTTTATCTATTTTAGGTTAATTTATTTTATTTTATTATTTAGGATTAGGTTTAAGTTTAAGTTTATTTTTAGCTTAGTTTTATTTTTATTTTATTTTTTAGGTTTAGGTTTTATTTTTTATTTTTATGTTTAAGTTTAGGTTTTTATTTTATTTTTTTATGTTTTTATTTTAGGACTATTTTATTATTATTATTTTTTTAGTTTATTTTAGGTTTATTCTTAGTTTATTTTATTCTATATTTTTATTTTGGTTTTATTTATTTTTAGGTTTAAGATTTAGTTATTTTATTTTTATTTAGTTTACTTTATTTTATTTATTTTAGGCATAGGTTTTTTTATTTTTTATTTTTTAGGTTATATTTTAGGTTTATTTTAAGTTTAAGTTTTTATTTAGTGTTTATTTTAATTTATTTTAGGTTTATTTTATTTTATTTTATGTTTAGTTTCATTTTATTTTTTTTATTTTAGGTTTATTATTTATTTTAGCATAGGTTTATTTATTTTATCTTAGTTTTGCAATGGTAGTAAGTGGTTTAGTTTATTTTATTTTAATATTAGCAAAGATTTTATTATTTATTAGATTTATAGTTTATTTAGATTTAGATTTAGTAGCCAGGATCTCCCAGTTCAGTGACAAAGCTCAGGGTGGGCTCAGGGTTTAAGGGTCTGGGGCCTGGGTAGTCAGTGGCTCAGTAGTGGCCTGGGCCTGGGGTCAGTGGTAGTTTGGCGCCAGGGTGTGTTTAGATTAGGCTCATGGAGAGTTTAGGTGGTTATTATTAGGTTTTAATCATTTACATCTATTTATTTTAAAAAACAAAGGCAGTAGATTTAATATTTTATTTATTTGGTTTATTTTATTTTTTATTTTATTTACTTTATTTTTATTTTTATGTAGTTTAGTTTATTTATTTTAAGTTTATTTATTTTAGTTTATTTTATTTTAGTTTATTTTTATTTAGGTTTTATTTTTTTTAGTTTAGTTTTTTTTATTTTATTTTATAATCTTATTTTTTATTTTTAGGGTAAGGTTTAGGTTTTTATTTTATTTTTTTAAGTTTAGTTTTTTATTTTAGGTTTATATTTATGTTTTAATTTTTAGTTTAGGTTTATGTTTATTTTAGTTTATTTTATTTTATTTTAGTTTTAGTTTAGGTTTATTTTATTTTTATTTTAGGTTTAGGTTTCTTTTAGTTTAGGTTTTAGTTTTATTTTTTATTTGTTTTAGTTTATTATTTAGGTTTAGGTTTTTATTTAGTTTTTATTTTATCATATTTTTTGTTTAATTTATATTTATTTTAGGTTTAGCTTTTATTTTATTTAAGTTTTTTATTTTTTTTAGTTTAGTTTAGGTTTAGTTTATTTTTAGTAGTTTTTATTTTATATTTTATTTTAGGTTTAGGTAGTTAGGTTTTAGTTTATGTTTATTTTATTTTATTTTTTTTATTTAGTTTTCGTTTTAGGGTTAGTTTGTATTTTAGTGATATTTAGGGTTTGGGTTGGGGCCTAGGGCTCAGGGCTCAGTGGCTCAGTAGGGTCAGGGCTCAGCCTGTTCTTAGGATAGGTTTAGGGCCCAGGGAAGGTTTTGGTAGATTTAGGGTGGGTTTTATCTGTTATTTGTTAATTTTTTTATCTTTAATCACAAACCTGTAGGTCGTTTATTTAGTTTATTTTAGTTTTATTTAAATTTATTTATTTTTATATTTATTTAATTTGTGTTTAGTTTAGCTTTTTTAGTTTATTTTAATTTAATTTTTTTTAGGTTTAGTTTATTTTTTTTATTTTATTTTAGTTTTGGTTTTATTATATGTTTTAGGTTTAGGTTTTAGGTTTTATTTTAGGATCATTTTTATTATTTTAACTTTAAGTTTAGGTTTATTTTAGTTTATTTTATTTTATTAGTTTATGTTTATTTATTTTATTTTTAGGTTTATTTATTTTAGTTTATTTATCTTTAGTTTATCTTATTTTATTTTAAGTTTAGGTTTTTTGGTTTAGGGTTTAAGTTTATTTTTATTTATTCTTAGGTTTTCTTTTTTTGGTTTAGGTTTTATTTGGTTTTATTTTATTTTAGGTTTATTTTAAAATTTAGTTTTTTTATTTTGTTTTAGGTTTTTTTATTTTACTTTGTTTAGGTTTTATTTATTTTATTTTATTTTAGTTTTTATTTTTTATTTTGTTTTCTCTTTAGGTTTAGGTTTAAATTTAGGTTTTAGTTTAGGATTTTATTTTATTTTACTTTTTAATTTTATTTTAGTTTAGGGATTAGAGTTTAGTTTTTAGGGTTTGGGTTTAGGTTTATTTAGGTTTAGGGTCAATTTTAGGGTTTTCGGTTTAGGTTAGTGTTTTTTTTTATTTTTATTTTATTTTAGGTTTTAGGTTTAGTAAAGACATATTTATGAGTAGGATGAAAATAAAGTGCTTTTCTTAGAAAAGATATTGAAAATAGGTGGATGAGATATTTTAATAAACTTTTCAAGGGATCTGAAGTACGATTGATTTTAGCAACCTTAATACCCTAAACAAAAATAGAGAATTTAATTTTATCGTCAGATTAGTAACTTTAGTGAAGTTTAAAGAAAATGAAATGTGGAAAAGCAAGAGGACTGATAATATTCCAATAGAAGTGTCAAAATGTTTAAGAGATCAAGGAATTTCTTGGCTTACAAATCTTTTAATGTTATTTTAAAGACTAAAAGATGCCGATGAGTGGAGAAAGAGTTTGTTGGTTCCTATATTTAAGAATAAAGGTGATGCACAAGAGTGCAAATTATAGGAATTAAGTTAATGTGCCATACATTAAAATTATGGGAGAGAGTAATTGAGCATAGTTACTATGTAAGTTTCTCATTTGGTTTCATGCCGTGTAGATCTACTATGGATGCTATACATTTGTTAAGAGGTTTGATGGAGAAGCATAGAGAAAATAAGAAGGACCTACATATGATATTTATTGATTTAGAGAAAGCTTATGATAAAGTCTCAAGAGATGTTCTTTAGAGAGTTCTAGAATAGAAAGAAGTTAATATTGGTTATATTCAAGTCATTAAGGATATGTATACTAGTCGTCACTTGTGTGCAAACACAAGGAGGATTGACAAAATATTTTCCTATTTGTTGGATTACATCAAGGATCAACATTAAGCCCTTATCTTTTACTTTAGTTATGGATGTTCTAGAGGCATTTACAAGAAGATGTACCTTGGTGTATGCTTTTTTTTCGATGACATTCTTCTTGTTGATAAGACTAGAGAGGGAGTCCATGTAAACTTGAATTTTGGAGGTCAACTTTAGAGTCTAAAGGTTTTAAGATCTAAACTGAATATATGGAGTGTAATTTTAGTTATAGAAGTTTTAGTGGTAGTGTTGTGACTTTAGGTGATCAAGTCATTAATAAGATTGAGTGATTCAGATATTTAGGCTCTATTGTTCAAAATGATAGTGAAATAGATGGAGATATTATTAGTAGAATTCAAGTTGGATGGTTGAAGTGGAGGAATGCATCTAGACCTATTATGTGATAGAAAAGTTCCACTTAAACTTAAGGAAAATTTTATAAGATGGTGGTAAGACGTAATGACTTATGGTGCAAGTTGGCCAATAAAAGAGAAATATAAGACTAAGTTATGTTTTAGATGAGGATGCTCGTGGATGAGTGGCTTTACCCTTAGAGATAGAATGCAAAATGAGTATGTTCGGGAAAAGTTGGAGTAGCTCCAGGGTAGATAAGATTGGAGAGTCACCTAGATGGTTTGGCCACATAAAGCGTACCATCCATGACCCGATTAGAGAGTAGATGCATTAGATTTGCCTATGTTAAGAAAGGTAGAGGTATACCTAAGACTTGGTTAAGATGTATAAAAAATGATCTCAGATATTTGAATTAAATGAGAATTTGACACATAATAGACACATGGAGACGAATGATTCATGTATTAACCAATTAAGGCTTTTGTATTTTTTAAGGTTTTTAGGTTTTTTTTATGGTTCAGTTTGGTTTAAGGTTTATGGTTTCTTATTTTTTCTTTTTAAGAGAGAACAAATTGATTCAACATTTCTTCTTAGATTTCATTAACCAAGTAACACACCAAGTTTTAAGACACAAGTTTACAACATAGATTTAGCAAGCATAGTGCAAATCAAAAACTATAGATAACTTGAACCATATCTACTGTAAAGACAGTTCCATAAGCAGCAGATTAGATCGATCATTGTTCAATTTCTCCAATTCCAATTAACCACCTCTTTGAGTGTGATCCACCATCATATCCCAAATCTCCCATCCGCCACCACCATAGGTTCTCCTACCTCTATAACCACAATTATCACCATCACCTCCATATTACTCAGGATCACCACCACTTTACAATCGCCTTTTCTTCCATCGCTAGATCTAGTGAGCTGATGGTGATGTTCTGCATCAAGGATCTTCTAATTCATTTTAGGATTAGGTTTAAATTTATTAGGTTTTAGGATTTAGTTTATTTTTAATTTATTTAGTCATTTAGGTTAGTTTAGGGTTTAGTGGTTTTAGTGGTATGGTTTAAATTTGGGTTTGGGGGTTTTTATTTAGTGGAGGGTTTAGGGTGGTCAGGGTTGGGAGGGAGTGTAGGTTGATCATTTAGGATTTGATTTAGGGAGGGTTTAGATCAGGTGGAGTTTGTTAGTTTGGGGTAGGTCTTTAAAACCAAGCAAACCAGGTTAGTTTAGCTACTAGTTTATTTTATCTATCTGAGAGGCACAGGTTTAGTGTTAGGATTAGGTCAGTCAGTTTAGGCCTGGAGTGGAGTGGTGATCACTAGTTTAGTGGCTGTGGTTTGTTTTAGCTTTAGGTCAGTGGTTTTAGGAGTATAGGGCTTAGAGGGTTTAGGTTAGGGTTTAGGCCTAGTAGTCAGGTCTGTAGGTGTGGTAGTTTATTATTTAGGGTTTGTTTTTTTTATGGTCAGTGATCTTTAAATTAAGCAAACCAGAGTTTAGTTAATTTAGTCTAGTTTATTTAGTTTATTTATTATTATTTTAGTTTATTTTATTTTAATTTTATTTGATTTATTTTGTTTTATTTAGTTTAGTTTATTTATTTAGTTTATTTTATTTATTTTAGATTTTTATTTTGTTTTTTTGCTTTAGGAGTTTAATGTTTATATTGGTTTAGTTTAATTTTATTATATTTTTAGGTTTAGTTTTATTTTTATTTTAGGTTTAGTTTAGGTTTTCATTTTATTTTAGTTTAGTTTTAGGTTTTTATTTTAAGTTTATTTAAAGCTTTTTTTTATAGTTTAGGTTTAGGTTTATTTTTAGTTTATTTTATTTTATTTAGTTTATTGTTTAACTTTAGTTGATTTTAGGTTTAGGTTTAGGTTTTATTTATTTTTGTTTAGTTTATTTTAGTTTAGGTTTATGTTTAGTTTATTTTGTTTATTTTAGGTTTATTTTTTAGGTTTAGTTTTTTTTAGTTTTTATTTTATTTTGGATTTTGTGCCACCATCCTTCAAGATCTTTGATGGTAATGGGAAACCACGATAACATTGCACTTTAGAGTCGTTGAACACCTGGCACAATGCACTCCTCTTTTGCCTTTTCGTTAGCAGTCTATTAGGTGTTGCATTTGATTGGTACACCAAAGCGGGTTCAATGAAGACTTTTGCTGAGTTGGAGCACTTCTTCATCAAGCAGTTTATTGGAGCTCAATAGAGGGTGACTGTAGGTGACCTCATTATAAAGAACAGAAACTCAATGAGTCCCTTATTGATTACATTCTCGGCACAACTAAGCATGAAATCGAACCACACTATGAACAGCATGCTATTGAGATTATTCTCAAAAATATCCATGGCCTAGTTGCCTTCATGCTTAAGGGCTTTACCATCAAAATATTCAAGAAATTAATCAACAATGTGGCTAGCCTACAAGCGGAAGCCAAATAGTTTCCCTTTCTCGACCAATCATCTTGGCCTAAGCCGTAAAAGGTGTTTGAGAAGAAGCTAAGAATAGTTATGTTAGTGGACAAAGAGAAGTAGCCAGCCAGAGTTTATATGAGAGACTACAAGCTCAGTAGCCTCCTTTGCCACCTCTTCCACCACCACCATCATATCACCACAATGACCATTTCCACCATCTCACAACACCCAATAGTGGTATTCATATTCATCTGAGCTACTTTCCTACTCTTGAGATATTTAATAATCCATATTCATTCAAGGGAGATACTTAGTAAAATCTTTAAGAAACTCTTAAAAAAATCTGACTTTCAGTTACCAGAGCCTAAGAGGCCGGAGGAAGTGGGCAAGAATGATGATCCCAGCTATTGCGCCTACCATGCATGTTAGGCCATGTATTAGAAGATTGTATCACTTTTAAGGACTAGCTTGAGTGCAGCTATAAGTTGGGAGCCATAATTATCCCTAAGGAATACTTATTAGAACAACAATCCAATTCTAGTAGAGTAATCCTTGGGGATACTTGCGATCCTCTTAAGACCAAAGAAGGTGAGGATATCTCCCTATCCTGAATCTCTAAGAAGATCATTTCTAAGATCAAGAAGCTTTCCTTGCAGGTGCTTGAAGTAGCTCAAACCTCCAACACCAAGGAAGGTTTACTAATTGCAAAAGACAACTCGAGGAGGGTGACCCTGAGCGGCTCACCATACTTGCAGATAGTCCAGGTCCACAAGTCAGTACTCCTCCACCATTGCATCTACCACCTCTTATGCTAGCTCTTCTTCTAATGGAAAGAGCATCATATTTGCGGATAAGGGCACTAAATCCTATACCCCACTTACTTTACTTTATTTCTATCATGTACCTCCACCAAAAAAAAAATTTAATGAAGAAAGCTTATTCTATATATTATTACTTATACTCTTGATTTTATTCCTATTGAAAGCTCTCTGAGTCTAAATAAAAATAATAGCTCTAGTAGTTTCGAACCTTTCCTTTCATATTCAGAGTCAGACTATCCTTCTTTAAATCAATCAGGTTCACCTCTTGAGATTGACTTGGAGTCAACTAACTCTGAGAATCCCATAGGAGAAGTTGTAGGTATGCCCGATGAGAACGTTAAACTTTTGATAAGCTCATCATTCTAAGAAGTCACTGAAGTCAATCTATGCAGTGGCAAAGTTCTACCTCCTACGGTAGCACCTCGAGATAAGTAAGCAAGTCATTGGTTTGGTGGTAGATAGCCCCTCCATAGGATGCTTCACCTATGGATATGCTTGTGGAGGACCAATCCAGAGTTGATTACAATGTCCTAGCTCACCGTAGAAAGTTTCCAGCTAAGTTAAGCATATACGACGCCCTTGTATTATCCAAAGAGATGAGGAAAACTCTAATCAAAGCCTTACTTGAGCTAGAGATATTCTTAGCTCAGTTGACCGCTACTAAAGAGGAGTCATGCCACTTTAAAGATAACTTAAGAGTTACATTCAGCAATGAATACTTACTCCTAGGGATGACTAGGAACAATTGCATCTTTATATTACAGTGGATGTTGGCAAATATAAGCTATCTAGAGTTCTGGTTGATCGATGTGTATCAATCAACATTATGAGTCTAAGAACCCTTTCTTACTTGATGATCAACATCTCCAAACTCCAAAAAGAAATGATGATGTTGAGAGGATTCAATGAACAAGGTGAGAGGGCCATGTGGTGTTTATTTTTGGATGTATGGGGGTGGACACCATGTAGATAATAAAGGGGTACTTTTTGAGGTGGTCAGGTACAACATTAAGGTATGATGTACTATCTCAAAAGATAAAGGCATCACCGTACAGTGGACTTAATCATGTAATAATGACATCTAAGGCATGATGAGTCTTCGAATGTACCAATGATTTTTCCCCTACTTTTCATGGATGAATAAAGTAGGGTTTATATTAAACTAGGTTCTTAAGTTTCCTATGGAGGATGACCTCCATAGTTAATTACATCACAGGAAATGAAATTTCTTAAGAATACTCTCGATTGAAGTATACAATTATCATCTTTAAAGATTTCAAGGTTAGACTATTAAAGGATTGGTTGTATTTGGAAAATCAATTAGGAAAGTTCAAGGAGAAGAGTTATTTTTGGAATCCAAATGAAATAAGTAAGAAATGCTCATGATATTAGGAAGCCTAGTGAGCATTCCAGTCAATCTTATAGTTAGGCTTTATAATTTTGAAGTTAAGAAGATTTATATGTTTTGTGTTGAAATTTAATTAGATTACCAAGGCTTATAATCCACCAACACAAGGTTATGGGATGCTTAAGAGGTGAGGATTTATGCTCGTAGCTCAAAGAAAATAATTACCTCTGGTCCTAAATCTAGGTAGCTTTTGTACGAGCTAAAGAAAGCACTTAAATCTAAGTGGGTGGACATAAGGGTTTAACTCCATAAGAGAGAATAAATTGTCTAACTTAGACTTATACCTCAGTGGCCATCAACTAACTCCTATGATTTTAAAACCATGTCAGTCTTATGAATTACAAGATAGCTAGGGGTATTTATTTAAGAAAGGGACTAAAGTCCTAAGCACACTCCCTAAGAGACTAGAGCATGAGTGGTATGAGCATATGACTTAATTTATAGATGCAAAATCTTTTCAAATTTTATTTCATTTTAGACACTTCATTTTGATAGAGGCTTTAGGATTTCTTATGCCTAAATGCATGATGAAATAGGTTATGGGTCAAATTAGCTAGAAGATGGTGTTCTCCACTAGAAGGGATGCCCTCACAGGTCAAGCATTCCTTTATCGTGTAAGGATGGATATCCTTCATGTTCAAGAGAGAAAGAATATGAATGCATGATGTGAAATATACAACCATACAGCTAAGGAGTTGCTAAATATTTTAATTATCTTATTTATGTCTTAGGCTTTATGATGAGGTTATGAGTTGTTTAAAATTTAGTTATGAGTGATTAGTTGGGTAGAAAAGTTATTTTTATCCTAAGAGCCTAATTGTATCCAAGCAACGTATTAAAGCACCAATCATTTAAGAAATTATGAAAGCATGCCATCCTAATGCACAATATAAACATAACATCAAAAAATTATATAAACTATCATAAAAGACTAAAAGGTCAGTGCGATTTGGTACCACTATACAACCCAAATAGAGAAAAGATGGGTACCCAAGCTCTACCATTATACAACCTAGAATATGAAAGAATTATTATAATTATATTTAATGCAATGGTGGTCTTCTTTTTTCATATCTCCATTTCTGATTTTGTTGCTTCTTTGATTTGGATGGTGCTTGCTTCAAAGGCATCACAAGGCATCGCATGATAAAGCCTTCTGGCTACTGCTCATCCTAATCCCTCATAGCACTAATCCTAATTCCTATTGTAAAAATTACATTTATGTGGAAAAAGTAAATCTAACAACACCTGCAGAATAGATGTTAGCTAAATATATATAGAATCCTAGGTAGTTGTATTTATAATTTGGGCTTAGAACCCTACAAATAGGTAACTAAGCCCACTTGTCCTAACTTGGATTATGCTTAAGGGAAAAGAGCATTCACATTTATTTTTAAACATCCCTTAAGCATAATTTCTTATATAAAACATGATTAGGCAAATATTGGCCTATCATCCAGTGTACAAAGGAAACACCCTAACATCAAATTTAAATAATACATCATAAAATAAAATATACATCACATCATACACCGTCTTAACTTAGAGCCAGAAATGGTAACTTAATTTTAATGTGTGTATTAAGGCTTGTGAGGTAAGTCATGTTAGGCATTAGTGTTGTATTTTTTAAGTGTATAATGATTCAATTTAACATGAAAGGTTGATTTCACTTGAAGTAGTTTAATTGATTTGAGAATTTAATTTGTGTTTTCTTTTATTTTATTTATTACACTTAACAACTAAGTGTTATAAAAGAGAAAAGAGGATTTCCATCTTTCATTCCTACCTTAAGTCATTTTCTAAAGTATATTAATTTGATTTAGTTCTCTTTAATGAATGGATTATTAAATTTAATTAATCCTAAGTTTAGGTTCACTTTAAATAATCCTATTCAAAATGAAAGGCATCTTAAGATTAATTTAATTGAATTACCACATGACATATATTAAATCATTCTTTCCATCACATGTAACATGCATATGATTTAATCTTAAGTGTATCTATACATACAACATATTTTAGCACACTTAAATGATGAATGTAAGTGTATGTTTAAAATTTATATTTTATTTGATTGAATTATTTAAATATATTAATTTAAAACTTTATCCAAATTCTTATACAAAAAGGAGATAAGAATGAAATTAAATAGGCCTGTGATGTTGTTAAACCAGGGAAGTAAGGTAATCAAATGACATCCTTAGATCTAGCTAAAGCCTCGTATTCTCATGATGTCTAGACTATATACCCATTTGCATTCAAGCATATGTAAATTCATATATAGGAACATAGAAAGTAAGCTCCAAATCTTATGGCTACTTAATTCAACCACTTAGTCAATTATGAATGCATGCAATTTTAATGTAAAATGGGATTTTCATTCACTAATCACATATACATATACATATACATGTACAAAGATATAGGCAAGTATGTGTCATTGCTAAACCAAGGAAGTGAGGTAATCAAACGACCTCCTTGGGGCTAACTAAAGAATCGTATTCTCGAGAAGTCCTGACTATATACTTGCTTTTGTTGAACAAACATGGATGTATACATAAATGAGGGGAAAAAACCATGAAAATATTGTATATATATATATATATATTTGATTGAATCATTTATATATATGAATTAAAGAACTATCCAAATTCTAATGTTGAAATACATAAAATTGAAATAAAATGTGTACATGTCGTTGTTAAACCAGAGAAGTGATGTAATCAAATGACCTCCTTGGGGCTGGCTAAAGCCTCGTGTTCCCGAGATGTCCAAACTATATACCCATTGCCATTCAATCTTATATAAATCAACACATGAATAGAGAAAAGAGAACCCAACATTCATACACTTAAGCTATAAACACATGCATTTGTTATGTATTTATAACTAGCATCATAACACATATTATTATTCATTTATAAGCTTTTAAAAAATATATTTATATTTAATAGTGATAATAGCCACACATATATTAAATTAAATCAACAAATGGAAGCTTACATAAAAGAAATCTATTTTATTTTACTTGATTTTGAAAGGATGGATGCATGGATTCAAATGACATACCAAATTTAACATGATTGGAAAGAGGGCAATAAAATATAAGCATGTGATTCATTCAACCAAAGTAGTTCTTAAGGAAAATCAAATCAAATAAGATTATTTAAAGTAAACTGAAACTTCTTTATTAATTAAGTGTTGGATTTAAATTGATTTAAAGATGAGAAGAGAAATCATCACTTATTGTTTTAAACCCATTCGCATATTAATGATTTGATTTAATTTAAGGAAATGTAATTAAGTTCATTTATGGGTTTATTAAGTTGAACCCTTAATTAGATGAATTAATCACCCTTACCTATGTCACCTTAATGTAAATAACTAAATAATTATGAGCCAACATGAAATGCGTAGAAAATAAACTTGCAATGATCTTAGGAAATAAAAGGGGCCTAATGCAATTGGCTCATGATTAATAGTTAATCAAATTAAGGGACTTAATTAATTAATCTTATGGTTTTCCTATGATTTAATTAATTAAAATCATCACTTATTGTTTTAAACCCATTCGCATATTAATGATTTGATTTAATTTAAGGAAATGTAATTAAGTTCATTTATGGGTTTATTAAGTTGAATTAATTAGATGAATTAATCATTAATGTCACCTTAATGTAAATAACTAAATTATGAGCCAACATGAAATGCGTGAAATAAACATGCAATGATCTTGGGAAATAAAAGGGGCCTAATGCCAACTTAATAGTTAATCAAATTGACTTAATTAATTTCTATGGTTTTCCTATGATTTAATTAATTAAGGATGTGATTATGATTTCAATTTGATTCTGATTAATTATTAGATCTTAATTAATTTCATTTTAAAAGGGTATGAACTTAAGGTCCCAACCATATTCCTTGGTTCACTTTTTTTAATTAATAAACTTAATCAATTTGTTATTGCTCATGAATTAATTAATTAATTAAAGAGTAGTTAAGGTTAAATTAGTCAATTTTCATAATTAAGTAAGCAATAAATCAGAAGAAAATCATAGGAGGTAGAGGTCATCCCATTAAATTAACAAACAAAATTTGGGATTAATTGCTCATGTAATTAATAAACTAATAAATTTTATAATTAAACCTTTATTACTATCCAAAATTAGTTAAGATCATTTTAATTAATTCCCTAAGATATCTTTAAAATGAGTATTTATTTACATTTTTTTTATTTTTCTATGATGCTTTATGAGTTTTAGAAGTTTCATCTATTAAAAATGATTAATTAAGCCTTATTAAAGCCTAATCTTGTTGGGGCCATGTGGCGCGGTGATGCGGCATGCTTTCCATGTTGCTATGCGGGATTGGCTACTTAAAACTTACCCAACTTCGGCCTACATGGTGGCGGTGATGCTTTCGTTAATCCAAAATAAGATCGGATGGCTATGATTAATCCTACAACTTAATAGGATTAAATCAGATCGATCTAGCCGATATAGTCACGATCATCCATTTTGATCACGCAAAATGAATAGTGCATGAACTAACGTCACGTGAGTGAGGGATAATGGAGTCCGTCCACCATTTCTCACTTGATCTGAGCTTACCCGAGCTCAGGTCAACTCCAAAAGTATCCCACACCTTCATGACATCAACTGGAGGGGATCCAACATCAAGATCACATGAGATGCAAGTTTTCTTAAAAAAGCTCCAACCCATTTTTTCCTAAGGATCGGTTTTGGAAGCATACCTCATCGGAGCACAAGATAGGTGGCTCGAACAATTGAGGAAGCTTCATCTTGTGGAGATGAAGCCCTGTGAGTAGCAATTGGATCAATTCCTCGATGTTCACTCGGAAGGCCATGAACCGATAATTTGGAGATTCTGAAGTCCCACCTTTAGTGCTCGGGAAGCTTGAGAGATGAGTCAATCTTACTCAACAAGGCCTAGGGAAGGTGTGTGCAAAGTTAATTTGAGTTTGATAATGAAATGGGGAAGTTAGGTTGAAAATGGGAGTGTCCTATTTCAGGATGGACGGGGATGGCATTTCTCAATCGAGGAATGAGTTTGGGAGCTTATGGAATGGCTCTAGTAGCTCATCTTGGTTAGCTAGGGATTTGAGGAATGATTTTTGTGTGTGATTGAGTGCAAATGAGGGGGTGTATACCCCCCTTTCATTTTGATTAGACGGTGGGATTAGGTTTGGCTTCTAGTGCTTGTTTGACCATCTCAAGGAGTCATGGGTGGCAGGGAAGAGGTGAGTTGGCTCGGCTTTGTTGGTTGAAGGTTTGGAGGTGGTTGTTAAGGAGGAATCATGGGTGTCATATGAGTTTCAAATGCTCAAATGGGGAGGGTGAGGTGATTTTACCTCTCATTGGTCATGGCAGACCCAACCACTCCTTGGGTCAAGTTGGGTAGTGTCCTAGGTGCCTAGGTGGACCATTGGGAGAGTGCCAAGTGGCCAAGCAATGGAAATGACCACTAAGATGGGTGATTTGTCTCATGTGACGTCCTTGACCCAAGGATAGAATGATCATTTGACATTGGATTTGCTTTGTGTAGATTTTAAATGAGCCAAAACTTGCTTAGCCAAAATTTCAAGTCAAGTTGATTTGGTTAGGTTTAATTTTGACTCATTTAGGTCATATGGGTTAGTTTGGGTCAAGTTGACCAATTGGTCCAACTTGGTGAAACTACGAGTTTGGTCAAGTTCATATGATCATTTGGGATGTTTTGGTTTGGTTTAGTTTGGCTTAGATTTTCTTTTGGCTCATTTGAATTCATTTGGTTCAAAGGGGTTAAGTTGACCAATTTGACCAAGTTGGCCAAATTAGAATGGGTTGGGTGTTGTTTTGGGTTTAGTTGACCAATTAAAGATGATTGTAGGCTTTAGTTTCAGTTAATTTTAATTTGGTTTTGATTTAGGCCAAATTGAACCTTTAGGTCAATTTGGGCTAAATAGCTCAATTGGGTTCAATTGGGTCCAATCATGGCTTTGGTCAAGTTCAACAATCAATTTGGAATGAACTTAAGACATTAGTTGCAATCAATTTGGTTTATATTTTTATTTGATCCAATTTGGTCTTATAGGTCAATTTGGGTCAACATGGGTCAATAGAGCCAATTGAGTTTGGTTTGACTCAATTGAAGGTCAAGTCATATTCAAATATTGATTTTGATTTGGTATGAATCATTAGTTTCAATGGATTTGACTTAAGTTGTAATTTGGCTGGTTTGGGTTCATATGAGGTAAGGGGTTGACTTGGCCAAATGATCGAGTTGACTTGGTTTGACCCAATTTATGATAATTTATCAACCTAGGGTGATCAACAATCATGATGTGAGGTTTTGATGGGCTTGGTTCAATCCAATTTATCTAGGATTAGAACTTAGCTCAAATAGGTCAAATTGGCAACTTTGGGTCTAGTGGACCAATTGGGATTAGTTGGCTTGATTTTGGGTTAAGTTTGATTTAGTTGTGTTTATATATGGATTTTATATTGATATATAAATTCAATTGCAATTGGCTTTGGTTCAAATGGGTTTTGGTTCATTTGAAAATTTCAAGTTAATAGGGTAAAGTTGGGTTTGACTTGGGTTAATTTTGGTTTGGCTTGATGATTGTAGATTTCATTTATCTTTGTGAATATGATTGAAGGTATGATTGATTCATGAGAAAATCAATTTAATTTTGGTTTTGGAATAAAGGAATTTGGCTGATTCCATGGAGTTGGGTCATGTGGCTTAGGTTTGGATTTGATTTGGTTTGATTTAGTTTTGATGATTTAAATGTATATTCCATTTAAATTTCTGATTATGATTGAAAATATGATTGATTTATGAGAAATTCAATTGAGTTTCACTTGATTTGGATTAAGATTTGGCTAAGTTCATGGGATAGGTCATATGGCTTAGGAAGGGTTTTGATTTAATTTGATTTAGTTTTGATCATTTAAATGTAGATTTGATTTATATTTAGGAAGATGATTGAAGATATAAATTGATTATGAGAAAATTAAATGATTTCGAATTGATTTAGAATAAGATTTTGTTAAGTCCATGGGATAGGTCATATGGCTTAGGAAGGGTTTCAAGTTTGGATTTGATCATGGGCTTCAATCATTTGGTTTTGGAATTTGGGTTTGGATTTGGATTTGAATTTGAAGTTTGAATTGAACTTGATGTTTGGCTTGAGAAGGTGAACATGGATGGATTTTGGTTGTAGGATGGGTGGATTAACCTAATCCCTAAGGCATAACCTAATCCTATGGTTAACCCTTCTAAGTCTTTAAGCTTAGGTTAAGTGTTTACCTAATTGTTAGAAGTTTCTTATGACTAGGGAAGCCATAGTGTCTATAAGACTCCTAAGTTTAAGATGGGAATATTGAATCCGCACTCCAAAGTTGAGGTCAATAGGCCTTAGGCTCAATAGTGTTGCCCTTGGAGATAGGTGATTGGAAGACCAAAGCCAAGTTTCACAATCTAGACTTGGATACAACTTTCAATGCTATGCTTCAGAGACCATGGATACATGACAAACAACATAGTTCCATCCTCTCTACATCAGTGTATCAAGTTTGTGAGAGGCAAGATCGTCTACTATGTTAAAGGAGATCGTGAGGTCAGCATATATGAGGATGCGGCTTACTACCTCCCTCAAAATCAACAAGTGTATTCTCGTGAACTTGGCCAAACTTTAAAAATAAAAAATAAAAAAGAAAAAGAAAAAGAAAAGGAAAAAATAAAGAGTAAAATAAAAAGAAAAGAAAATAAAAAATGAAAAATAAAATAAAAGGGAGCAGAAATAGACTTGGAGGAGGAATTGGAGAATGATATTAGATTCCACCCACAGTTCGTTACTCCATTTAAACATATGGGTAGGATGACATGACCTCCACAAGGCAGAGAAAGAGGCTAGTTCAGAGGCAGTCCCAAGGGTGGAAAACCTCCTTATTGGCCACCCAAAAGAAGATATGTTCCAGCTACCAAGAGTACACCTACTATCCATATAGACTTAGAATCTAGTTCATAAGATAAGTCTTATATGGTTAGCACATCAGCCAGCTCTTCTTAACAATAGATTTTCTTGGAGGTGAGACTTGAGCTAGATAATAATGAAGGTCGGGCTCTAAAGCAAATAATAAGTGGATTCATTTCTATATGTGAAATAGTTAGGCATCAATTGGGAACCTTAGCTCTAACCCCACTTGTCTCTCAAAAACTTGAGGGTTTGGTAGTTAAGGAATCCCATAAGGCATCCACAGGTGTGAAGACTTAGAGGTTCTTTCTGGGAACATCATCCTCAAGTCAAGAAGTTGATGTAGAACTTGAGGATCATTCATATAAATATTTAATAGAATTACCTTTTGATTGGTACTTGCCTTGTGTTTATAATTTAGCAAGAAAGGGTTAATCCCACATACCTTGTCAAAGCATAGGTCAGACTACTTAGAAAGAATATGGAAGAATAAATGCAAAATCTCTCAATTAAGACCAAGACTAGGATTCGGTACAATGGGTCCAGTCGATGATGATGATTACTGCTTAGTCATCACCAATCATTTGGAATCTGATAGTTTCTTTTCAAATCACATTAACTCATATGAGGATATATGCTTAGAAACTTCAAATGATCCAGATGATTTTTAAGTCAAAGATGCACCGAGTTCAAAGAAGACATCAAGTCAACCATCGACGAGCTCAAGGAAATCAACTTAGGAACGAAGAAGATCCATTTCTTTGTTGAATGAAATTTAAACTAAGAACTTAGTTAGGCTATTAATTGAGTTTAAGGACTACTTTGCATAGATTTATGAAGAGATGCCTAGATTGGCTCCTGACGTAGTGGTCGATAAACTAACAATAGAGCCTACTTTTAACCCTATCAAGCAAGCTACTAGATGCATGCGATTAGACATAGAACTGATCGATGCTCACTTCATCAAGGAAGAAAAATACCCAAATTAGTTAGCCAGTGTCATCCTAATTAAAAAAAAGAATGGTCAAATTCACATATGCATTGATTTTAGGGATTTAAATAAGGCATGTCCAAAAGATGAATTTCCATTACTAATCTCAGAGTTGATGGTGGACATTGCCTCATCTCATGCAGTCTTCTCTTTCATGGATGGCTTATCTGGATATATCCAAATAAAAATGGCCTGAAGATAAAAGAAACACTATTTTTAGAATCCTGATCGAAATCTATTGCTATAAAGTCATGCCTTTTAGCCTTAAAAATGTCGATGCTACATACTTGCGAGCTATGACTTGAATCTTCATTGAACTCATTCATCATCAAGTCAAGTGCTATGTCAATGATCTTGTGGAAAAGTAGAAAAGGAAGACCATCTCTTTGAATTGAGAGTAGTTTTTAAATAGTTAATATAATTTAACCTCAAAATGAACCCCTTGAAGTGTGTATTCGGAGTAGCATTTGGGAAATTCCTTGGGTTTGTTGTCTAACACCATGGAATTGAAATTGATCCAAAGATGATCAAAGTGATATTGGAAATTCCACCCCGTAAAAGTTTAACTCAACTCAAAAAATTCCAAGGACAGTTGGTCTATCTAAGAAGCTTTATATCCAACCTATCAGGAAGATGTCAGCCATTCTCAACACTTATTAAAAAGGATGCCAAGTTCAAGTAGGATGACAAGTGTGACCATGCTTTCGAAGACATCAAGCATTACACGATGATCGTCTAGCCTATCTTGGGCAAGCTTCTTATACTTTACATTGCTATGTTAGACAACTCCTTTGGTGCTTTGTTTGCCCAAGCCAATGATGAAGGGAAGGAAAATGCACTCAACTACCTTAGCTGTCGCTTAATCCCTACTAAGGCTAATTATCCACCCATTGAGAAGCTTTGCCTAGCATTAATCTTTGCATCTTAAAAAATATAGCCATGCATGCTTCCTCATAAGGTGAACTTAATCTCTAGGATCAAACCACTAGAGTATCTCATGATACGGTCAACGCTATCTAGATGGTTGGCATGGCGGTCCATGATCCTCTCATAGTTTGACATTACCTTCATACCCCTTTGTATAGTGAAAGGATAAGCACTAGCAGATTTCTTAGTAGCACACCCACTTCCTACTGACTCTCTGCTTAGTGATGATCTGCTTGATGAAAAAAATCATGAAATTAGGGGATGCTAGCATTCAGCACTATAAGATGTACTTTGATGGTACAGCTTCCTCTCAAAGATGACAAGAACCATAATCTACAATTCCAGGAAAGGCAGGGGTAGGAATAAGTCTCTTAACTCTAGACTATGATGTGATGAGATTCTCATATCATCTATCCAATCCTAGCACAAACAATGAAGATAAATATGAGGCTCTAATTATTGATCTAGAGTTAGGTGTTACTCTAAGCATCCAGAACATCAACATCTTCAAGGATTCTCAACTAGTTATCAACCAAATCATTGGGTCCTATAAGGTTATAAAGCCTAAGATCTATCACTACCACAAGTACACCATATAATTATTGGCCCAAATCTTAGAGGTTACCATCTATAAGATTTATCGAGGAGAGAATGTTGTAGCGTATGCTTTAGCCAAGCTTGCTAAGGAGCTGGCACGTATGGAGGATGAGTCCATTTCAATAAAGGTCCAAAATAGACAAATCTTATCCCTTAATGATATTGAACTCATCAAAAAGTACTCTTTTGAAGGGGAGGTTTCCATTACCAAGAAGGATGAGGAGTTAGATTAGAGGCAACCATTCATGGATTACCTAAATAAAGGAAAATTACCTCAAGAGAAGTCTCATGCCTATCAGATGAAGCATAGAGCACTTTCCTACTCTCTTGTGGGTGGTGTCTTGTATCGACAGTCTTTCTATCATATGTGGTTACATTATTTAGACAAGCACGAAGCCGGTGAGATCATGAGACTAGGATACTACTGGCCATTGATGATCAAAGATTAAATGGATACGGTTAGGTGATTCCACTAATGTTAAATACATGGTGTGGTCCTACACCAACCACCCAACTTTCTACATCCTACATTGGCCTCATGGCCATTCGAGTGTTGGGGTACCGACATAGTGGGCCTGATTGATCCTCCTTCTTCCAAGGGTCATCGGTTCATCTTATCTGCTACTGACTACTTTTCTAAATGGACGAAGGTGATTCCACTCGAAGAGGGCATAGCTTAGCATTTGCTCCAATTTTTAAGGAACCATATCGTATATAAGTTCAGAGTGCCTTGATGGATTATATCTTATCGTGGTACTGTATTCAAGAGCACTGAGATCAACAACTTTGCCTAGAGATGCAACATAGATTAGAGATATTCTACAATCAATTACCCGAGGGCAAACAACATAGTTGAAGCCATGAACAAAACTATCAACCAAATACTAAAAAAACAACAATAATAAGTGAGTAGCATGAGTTGAAGCCTTGTGGGCCTACTGCACCACATATAGAACTCAAACTCAGTGTACTCCTTTCTCCTTAGTGTTTGGGTCTAAAGATGTTCAACCATTAGAAGTCTAACTCCCATCACTAAGGATAGCTGTGGGCAACAAGATGACAATAGAGCATAATGCCAAGTTGCAGTTAGTAGAGCTCACAGGTTTGGAGGAGAGATGCTTGTGGGCATGCCAAAATCTCAAGTTGTACAAAGCTAAAATGATTCAAGCTCAAAAAAAGTTGATTCATCCTAGAGCTTTTCAAGTAGAAGAACTTATTTTAGTTCTGAGTAGACCGATTGTTGCCTGTCGCAAGATGGGAGGTAAGTTTGAACCCACTTGCGGAAGCCCTTTTCCCATAGAGAAGGCCTACAAATGAGGATCTTATTATCTTATTAATCATAAGGGAGAGTGCCCAATGCTTCCAATCAATGGGCTCTACTTTAAAAAATATTATAAATCATGTTTGAAAATGATTATCTTTAATGAAAATTCTATTTTGAATTCAATCTCTTCCATGTTTAAAGTATTCCTGTTAGCGAATCTACCATGATGTGTTTAGGGTAGGTGTAGAGAACCCGAGTGACATCCTATCCTTCTTGACAATAAACACAAACATAAACACATATCATTTATCTCGGTCTACTTTGAGTTGAGATACCGACCCTAGTGGCACTCACTCAGTATCTGCTCTAGGTTGGCCTGACATCCTACCCTACTAGTGTGTCACCCCTGGGGTCTTCTTACTTTGTAGGATGTAAGTCTGCTACACTTTCCTTCCTTACTTGTCCACTGCACACCGATGAGTGCCTTATTAGGTTTGTAGGCCTTACTGTGTTAACGGTAAGCTACCTCATGTTATCTTCATTTAAGAGGATGTGAGTCTGCTACGCTAAGTCAGATTCAATTTGTTGTGCTACCCACAGGTCACCCCATCGGTTGTTCCCTACTTTAGAAGATGTAAGTCTGCTCTACCTTCTTCCTAGCATAGTCGTTGCACACCAAAAGGCAACCTCTTAGGTTAGCTAGATCTACCCACGATGAGTAGACTATCCCTTTGAATTTCTAAATTTGAGATAGGATAAGTTCTATATAGCACCTTCTCAGTGGGTCCATTACACACTGAGATGGTCCAAAAATTAAATCTATCAAAGTTGACCGAGCTCACTACCCCAGCAGATTTTCCCTCAATTTGAAATCAAACTAAACCAAACAAACTATATCAAATCATATGAAATTAAGAAAAAATTAATCAATACTAATTTTGAGTTGAATTAAGTCCCCAACGGCATTCACTCAGTAGTTTCCCTAGGTCATGTTCGATTTGTTATGCATCTAATAGGTCACCCCAGCGGTTGTTCCTTACTTTGGATGATGTAATCCTGCTACTCCTTTTTCCTAGCACAACCATTGCACACCAAAAGGCAACCCTTTAGGTTGGCTAGCTCTACCCCACAGATAGTAGACTACCCCTTTTGATTTGTAAACCTGAGGTAGGTCAAGGCTGATTTGGCCCCTTCTCTGTGGATCCATCTCACACCGACAGGGTCTATACATTAACTCAGATTAATTTAAACCTAATATGATTTTCCCCAGCGGAGTTAAATCACATCGTTCTCCCTAGTGGAGCACCAAATCATATAAATAAGATAAGAAAATAAATCAAATTCAAAACCAACTCCCTAGTGGAGCCAAATTAAACTAACTCCCCCAATAGAGTCTAAATCAAAGAAATCCAACCATACTCTTATCCCTAGTGGATACATCCCCGAACAAATCTATGAAATCAAACTCAAATCCCAATCCCCAAAAGATAACCTGAACCTGCTTCCCCAGTGGAAGGTTCATATACCCGATCCCAAGTGAACTCAAGCCCATATCCCTAGTAAACATGCCTCCACCTATATTAAAATAAATTAAATTAAAGTCGATTCAATCTTAATCCATGATGGACTATAGATTCTTATCCCCAGTGAATCTTCTTTCCACAAATCATATAATCAAATCAACTTCAAACCTTATCCCCAATAGATTTTCATCTTCTATTCCCTCGACATAGACCCCTCACATGTCATATCTAGTGCATGTGTGATCCCCTAGTGGATCTCCCTCCATGGCCTTGACATGGAATTCTCATCAAATCTTATTTCTTCTCTTTTCCACACTTTTAATACTTCAACCAAAAGCCTAACAATTTATTCAATCAAATTACATCATCCTAACATTATATTCAGCATTTATGATTTGTGATGGTGCAAGCTCAAACTAACTATACAATATCATGCTAAACATATAATAGTGTGAATTAACACACTATATTATATTATAATATATGTTGTTATATTATAATTTACTATAATATATGTCTAAGATTACACCTCATTAGAATCACTTAAAAAGAACAAATAACAAAAATTTCTCAAAATATGAATAATGTTCATTTTGAATGTAAAATTATTAATTTTCTATTATAAATGCTATAAAATAGCTTAAATTTGGTCTTGCTCCTTGGTGTGTCCCATGAATTTGGCAAAATTCTTCCATCTCAACCTTCAAATTTACATTTTTGTGAGTTTTGACCCAATGTATTATAACAAAGGTAAAACATACTAAAATGTACAATAACATTTAGTAACATGCCACCACATTCATGCATTTGTGAAGTGATAATGTTATGTTCATTGTATTTTAATATGCTTTTGTATAATATATTATCTTACATTACAACCTAAAATGAATCACTTTAAGCAAAAAAAATTATCAAATTTGGTTGAAAAATGAACATTTATTTTAGATGCAAAATTTCATTCTTTTGATTAAATGACACACCATAGCACACCCCCAATGATGTTCCCTAAAGCTTAACTTAAATTTGGCCAAATCTCATCATCTCAGCCTATAAGTCAGTATTTTTATGAATTATACCAATACAAACTCTACTACATCATACTATAACAAACTAAAATATGCTAAACAACAAGTAGTAATACATAATGTATTTATGCATGATGCTACATAATGTTATGGCATCCTACATTAAAATACATTATAACATATTATATTATATTATATTGCATATCACATCACAAGGGATTGCTTATAATAAAAATTCATAAAATTAGTCTAAATAATAAAAAACTATATATTTTAGTCATTTCACTTAAATATTTTAAATTAAAACCATATATTATGATGCCCTGCTCTACCTATTATGAATTTGGCCAAATTCCACCATTTTAAAGTCTAAATCAACATTTTTAAAAATAATGCTAGTGTTTAGGGTTTAAGGTTTAGGGTTTAGGGTTTAGGGATAGTTTAGGGTTTATGGTTTAGGGTTTGGGGTTTATGTTTTTAGGGATGTAGGTTTAGTTTGTTTAAGTTTAGAGTTTAGGGTTTAGGGTTTAGGATTTTTTAAGTTTAGATTTTATGGTTTAGGTTAAGTGTTTAGGGTTTAGTTTAGGATTTAGTTACATTTATTATTTAGGTTTAGTTTAGGGTTTAGTTTTAGGGTTTAGGGTTGTATTTTAGTTTGGTTTATTGTAACTTTAGTGTTTGGGGTTTAGGGTTGATTTAGGGTTTAGGTTTTGGATTTAGGGTTTATGGTTTAGGTTTAGGGTTTAGTTTAGGTTTAATTTTTTTTTTTAAAATTAAGTAACCAGGTTTAATTTATTATTTATTAGTTCATTTGAATTTATTTTATTTTTATTTTTTTTATGTTTAGTTCATTTTATTTTAGGTTTATTTATTTGGTTTAGGTTTATTATTTTTTAGGTTTAGGTTTATTTTTTAGTTGAGTTTATTTTTATTTTATTTTTTAGGTTTTTGTTTTTTTATTTTTTATTTTAGGTTTAGGTTTAGGATTTCATTTTATTTTTTTTAGTTTAGGTTTTAGGTTATTATTTTAGGTTTATTTTTAGGTTTTATTTTTTAGTTTAGGTTTAGGTTTATTTTTAACATATTTTATTTTCTTTAGTTTAGGTTTAGGTTTAGGATTTGTTTATTTTAATTTTATGTTTATGTTTTATTTATTTTAGTTTAGTTTATTTTAGTTTAGGATTAGGTTTACTTTATTTTGTTTATTTTATTTTTATTTTATGTATAGGTTTTTTTTAGTTTAGGGATTAGGTTTTCTTTTTAATTTATTTTTTGATTTTATTTTTAAGTTTATTTTTTAGGTTTAAGATTTTCTTATATTTTTTTAAGTTTATTTTATTTTTAGTTTTTATTTTTTTCAGGTTTTTTAAGTTAAGGTTTATTTTATTTTTTAGTTTATTTTAGGTTTTTATTTATTTTATTTTATTTTATTTTCATTTTTTATTTTATTTCATTTGTAGGTTTAGGTTTTAGTTTAGGTTTTTATTTTATTTTATTTTTTATTTAGGTTTAGGTTTTTTTTAATTATTTTATTTTTAAGTTTTATTTAGATTTAGGTTTTTAGGGTTTAAGGTTTAGGGTTAAGGTTTATGGTTTTGGGTTTAGGGTTTAGGGTTTTATGGTTTAGGGTTTAAGGTTTAGGGTTAGGGCTAAGGATTTATGGTTTAGGGTATAATATTTAAGCTTTAGGGTTTAGGGATTTTAGGGTTAGCTTAGGGTTTATGGTTTATGGTTTAGGGTTTAGGGTTAGTTTATAGTTTAGGGTTTAAGGTTTTAAGGTTTAGAGGGGTTAGGTTAGGTTTAGGGTTTAGGTTTAGGTTTAGCTTAGGTTTTGGGTTTAGGGTTAGTTTAGGGTTTAGGGTTTGTACAGGTTAGGGTTTAGGTTATAAGTTTAGGGTTAGGTTTAGGTTTTAGGTTTAGTATTTATGGTTTAGGGTTTAGGGTTTCATTTAAAAAATTAAAACCGATGTTTAGTTTATTTAGTTTATTTTTTATTTATTTTTGTTTATTTTATTTTTTATTTTTATGTAGGTTTAGTTTTTATTTTTATTTAGTTTGGTTTATTTATTTTAGGTTTATTTATTATAGTTTAGGTGTTTTTTTAGTTTATTTTTTAGGTTTAGTTTAGTATTTTTTTATTTTATTTTTTAGGTTTAGGATTTATTTTTTATTTTTAGGCTTAGGTTTAGGTTTTTATTTTAGGGTTATTTTTTGGTTTTATTTTTTCGTTTAAGTTTAAGTTTATTTTTAGTTTATTTTATTTTATTTAGTTTAGGGCTTAGGTTTAATTTATTTTAGGTTTAGGTTTAAGTTTTATTAATTTTAGTAAAGTTTATTTTAGTTTAGGTTTGTTTTATTTAATTTTTTTATTTTAGGTTTAGGTTTTTTTTTAGTTTAGGGTTTATGTTTTTTAAATTTGTTTTTATGTTTAATTTTTATTTAGGTTTTATTTTATTTTATTTTAGATTTCTTTTTTATTTATGTTTATTTTTTATTTTATTTTGGTTTTTTTATTTTTAGGTTTATTTTATTTTTTAGTTTAGTTTAGGTTTTTATTTATTTTATTTTAGTTTAGTTTTATTATTTATTTTATTTTATTTTTAGGTTTTGGTTTAGTTTGAGGTTTAGGTTTTGGTTTAAGTTTCAATTTTAGTTTAGGTTTTTATTTTATTTTAAGTTATTTATGTTCAGGTTTTATTTATTTATTTTATTTTTACATGTAATTTAGTATAGGTTTAGGTTTCTATGGTTTAGGGTTTAGGGTTTAGGGTTTAGGGTTTAGGGCATATGTTTTAAGATTTGGAGTTTATGGTTTAGGGTTTAGCGTTTAGGGTTTACAGCTTAGGTCTGTATGTTTTGGGGTTTAAGGTAGTGTGTTTAGGGTTTTAGAGTTTAGTGTTTAGGGTTTAGGTTTTTATTTTATTTTATTTTTTAAATTAAGTAAACTGCTATGTTTAGGTTTATTTAGTTTATTTATTTTAGTTTTATTTTTATTTTTATTTTTATTTAGGTTTAGATTTATTTTTATTTAGTTTCATTTAGTTATTTTAGGTTTATTTATTTTAATTTATTTTTTAGGTTTAGGTTTAGGTTTCTTTAGGTTAATTTTATTTTTATTTTATATTTTAGGTTTAGGTATTATTTTTTAATTTAAGTTTAGGTTTAGGTTTTTATTTTATTTTTCTTTGTTTTAGGAGTTACGATTTTATTTTAGGTTTATTTTTAGGTATTATTTTTTCGTTTAGGTTTAGGTTTATTTTTAGTTTATTTTATTTTATTTAGGGATTTGGTTTAGGTTTAGTTTATTTTAGTTTTATGTTTAGGTTTTATTTTTTTAGTTTAGTTTATTTTAGTTTAGGTTTAGGTTTATTTTGTTTTTATTTTAGGTTTAATTTTTTTTTACTTTAGGGTTTAGGTTTTATTTTTTATTTATTTTTAGGTTTATTTTTTAGGTTTAGGTTTATTTTATTATATTTTTGGTTTATTTAATTTCTATTTTAGGTTTAGTTTTTATTTTGGCATTGCTTCGGTTATCTGCATCACCACATTTATAGTTTTTCAAATCATCTTTAGGAAAAGATGATTAAACAGAGGAGTTGATCTTCTCTTTCTCTGCATCTACTGATATATGAGACCTATTGAACTCAGATGGCCTTGCTCCAAGTGCAGCAGAGCTATCTTTCAAATCAGTAGATGACAAGCATGAAATATCTTTAGATTGGCATCTCCATAAAGCTGCACTCTCAGGAATGCTAATTTCTTCAGTCATATTGTCAGCCTTCTTGGAAGGAGTCTCTAATATCTGTCTAGCTGAAAAGAAAAAAGAAAAACTATGAAATGTTGGAACAAAACTTTAAAAAAATGTTTATCAAGTGCAGCACAAGCTTAAAGCAGATGGCTCAAGTTGATCTAATAGATGCAATGGAGATGGTTCACAAACCATTCATCAAAGATAGCAACATTGAACTCTTGACACTAACACCACGAATCACATTGAACAAAACCACATGTTGCCAGAAGATAAATTGCTTATACCTCAATAAATTCTATTTGACAAATGTGATTTGCCAGTTATAAAATCATCATAAAAGACATTAGAAAATCACATAAAAGTTAATGTTAAGTGAATAATTAGTGAAAGCTCATTGAACAAAAATTAAGTTTGAAAGGAAAACTAACATAACAAACATGCTCCATAATAGGAGTGTAAGTGAACCAAGTCGGTTCACGAACCGGCTCGAGCTCAACTCATTTACAAGATCGCGAGCTCAGCTAGTCAAGCCCAAGTTCAAGTTCAAGCTAAGTTCATGGCTCGTACAATAATCAAGCTCGAGCTCAAGTTTAGCTTGACTCGACTCAAAAGCTCATCAAGTAGCTCAAAATAAAAGTTACACCAGTTCACATGAATCCGGCTCACATGTTCTGATCGGCCAAGAGAGGGACTCGTTCCATAAACCCACCCAAGCTATACCATATCGGCACTTCTTTCATTCCAATACTCTTGAAACCCTAGTGCTCTCTCTCTCTCTCTCTCTCTCTCTCTCTCTCTCAATAGTGATTCTTGAGGTTCTAAATGATCCTACCCAAAAGAAGCTTTGAAAGCACAATAAACAGGAGGGATGGAGCAATAGATTTCTTGAACCTCAAAAATGCTAATAATTTTGACCCTTAGTAAGTCCTAGATTCTCTCTCTTTTCTAATATTTATAAACAGCTTTGTTTCTTTGATTGTAGAAATATGTGTTATGTGTTGTTTAGGCAACTGTGTGTATAGTTATGTGACCTTTGTGGTGCTTTGGTAGAGTTCTTGATCTTCATTTGCTTAAAGTAAATCCTTTGTTGGGTTCTTTTACTTCTTTCACTTGGTTATTTTCATCAACAAAATGAAGAAAATTTATTTATTTTTGTTGTAGTATTTAGAGGTTTTAATGATATGGTGTTTGTGTTTTCAATAGAATTCAAAGGTTTCCATGATAAGTCTATTTTTCTCATGTAATTCTTAGGCATACTTATTACATACAACTGAAGAAAAATCATATGTAATTTCATTATTTTAAATGTATCGACACTAGTGGTGCAACTAAGTCAAGCCGACTCGAGGTTGACTCAATTATAGGCTCATGAGCAAGCTTATTGAGCTTCGAGCTCAAGCTCACATTATAGCTCGACTGATTATTGATCTCGAGTTCCAGTAATTAGTGACTCGACTCGTAGGCTCGTCAAGCTACTTGAACCCATGGTTCACATTATTAGCTAATCGGCGAGCGGGCTATAAATTCTGCCATATCCTACTTGAGTTAAAAGTCCCACAATCCACCTTTGCCCTAACCCTAACATAAACACTACATCGCACTCTACAGCCTCACCTCTCTCACATCTCGCCTCCGTCGCATCGAGCATCTCTCGCACCTAGCCTCTCTAGCATCTCCTTCTTGGCTTTGATCACTCGCACACAGAGATCTTGAGGTCCATCATTCGCTCAATAGGTAGCAAAGCACCATGATCTCAGTTGATCAATGAGTAAAGTTGGTATTCAATAAAATCTACAAAGTCTATGCTCTTTATTTGATTCTCTTTGTTTTTCCTTGTATTGTTTGGCATGAAACATAGGGATTGTTTTCTGTAGTTGATATGAGAAGTTGGAAATTGATTCACTTCTCTAATTTGACTTTTCTTCTTTTCCTGCCTACTCGTCTTTGCTACTTTGATTTTATAAAGGTTGAGTTTTTATTTTATGAAGATTTTGATGACATACAAAGTGATTCATTTTCCTTACATTCTATGAGGAACAATAAAGCATAGAGATTGTTTTTTCCTTGGTTCTTTTTTGAAGATTTTGAATTGATTTTGTGTTGAGCTTCTCAGTTGCAGCGAATCCAGTGATCCTTTGAATTTGATGAAGTCCAGCAAGCCTTTATAAAGGCAATTATAAACTATATAATGTTTAATAAATCGATTTTTTCTTCATTCTATAAGGAACATTCATTATTTTTTATTTTAAATTCAAAATGGCAACAACTACATTTATGGCTGATGAACCATTGAATATAGACAATAACAACCCAATTGTAGAAGTGCAAATCGATATTAAGGAAGAAAATAATAATATGAATGATAATAACTATGAGGGGAAAATGAAGTTATTGTTGAAAATGTTGAAAAGGGTGATGATGATGTTGAACCTAAAATCCAATTGAAATAAAAAAAAGAAAGAAAACATCACAGGTTTGGGAAGAGTTTACACAAGTTATCCTTCCTAATGGCGAAAGAAAAGGGAAATGTTCTCACTGCAAGAAAAAGTTTACTACAGGTAACACTAGTACAACCACATAATTTAGGGGACACTTAAATCAATGTGCAAGTAAAATTAGTACAATAACGAAGCAAAAAAATTTATATTTTCAAATATTGATAGTTTATTGGAAATAAATCAAGAGGGACTTAATTCGACAACCATAATTATGATCAATCAAAAATAATGGAGATCATTGCTCACTATATTTTCATTAATGAAAAAACCTTCTCAGTTATGGAGGAATTTGGATTTAACTTAGTTTTGAAATCTCCGTCACCCTATTTTTAAAAATTTTCAAGAACTTATGGTGATGTAATATTAGTATATGAAAAAGAAAAAAAAGATAATTAAAAAATACCTTGAAAAGTATAAATAGAGTACATTTTACTAACGAAATTTTGAAATCAAATTCTCAAATAATGTCATATATGATGGTCAGTGCATATTATATGAACTAAAATTGAAAACAGTAAAGGCGTGTTCTTAGTTTTTTATATCTATCTTCTCCACATATAGCCTCTAAAATTGTTGACATGTTTTATAAAGTCATAAGTAACTACAATCTTGAGAATAAAATATTCACTTTATCAATCAATAATGCTTCAAATAATGATCGAGCTATCAAATTATTAAGAATAGCTTCCATATTGGAAAAAAATTATTTTTTGGAGGGAGACAATTTCATGTGTGTTGTTTTGCACTTATACTAAATTTAATGGTAAAATATTAGATTAAATATATAGAATTGTTTGTTTAAAAAATCTATGAAACTATTAATTTTGTTAATGCTTTAGAGGCTGGACTTATGAAACTTGCTGATGTTGCTCAACAATTACAATTACAAACCAAAAACTTATTACAAATTGTCCAACGCACTGGAATTCAATATATAATATATTGGTTGCTGCTCTTCAACTAAAAGAAGCTTTATTTTCATAAAGTGAAAGAAAGATTACACATCACAATTGCCCTACAGAAAAAGAATGGGATAATATAGAAAAGGTTTGTATATTCTAAATTTTTTTAATGAGTGTGCTAATATCATTTCAGGCATAGAATATCTAACATCTAATTTGTTTCTCTCGTAAATTTGTACAATAAAAAAAGTGTTGAATGATAGTACACTATCTCTCGATTATTTTATTAGAGATATGACTAGCAAAATGAAACAAAATGTTAAAAACTATTAAGGTGAATGTAATCTTTTGATGGCATTCAATGTTGTCATGGACCCAAAAATAAAATTTGTTGTTATTGAGTTTGCATACCCTATGATCTATAGAGGATATGAGAGCAATCGAAATAATTCATATGTGCATAGTTTATTATTTGAGATATATGAAAAGCATGTGGAATGCTTTAAACCATAAGTTAAAGGTGTAGGTGTGTTATTTAGAGGTGAAAGTACTGCAAACAATAGTGGCAAGTCAACTCAGGATACTCTAACCAAGAAATATAACGGTTGGAATAAATTTACCACTTATGTATCAAAGAAAATAAGTAAAAGACCTATCAAATTAGATTTGGTTAACTACCTCGAAGATGGATTTTGATGTAATTTCTAGGTGGAGGAGCAACCAAATATTAGCTAGGATGTTAATTGATATATTATCTTCTCCGATTAACACAGTTGCTTCTAAGTCCACTTTCAATGCATGAGAGAGAGTTATTGACACATACCGTTCAAAACTCAATGTGGAAATAGTTCAAGCTCTTATATATGATTCTAATTGAGTTTGCTCTCATTATGGTCTAAAAAGGAGAATCAAAACATAAATTTATCACATATTTATTTCATTTTCAATGTGAATAATATTATATTACGATGCATGTTTTTTAGGAAGAAAATAAAGATTAAGAGATTGAGATAGCATTACCAATACCTAGCAGCCTTTTCAACTCACTGAAGAACAAAGTAAACAATAATAATGTTTCTGTCTTCTTACTAGTTTGTTTAGACTTTGCTGATATATTATTATTTAAACTGATCATTTTTATCTTTGACAATTAAAGAAGAAACTTGATGAAGTCAATCTAGAAATGATAACGGCTAATCTCCAACATGATATAGAATTGAAAAACTTTATTAATTTAGTAGACTTATGTAGTTTTATTTTCATGCTTCAGCTCTTTATGATTTTTGTTCTCTATTTATTGAATTATATATCATATCTTCATATGCTACTTTTTCTTCATATACTTAGGTCAAAAAGAAAGTTGCCCACCTTTTGGATGTGTATGGATAATTATCTTTACAGAAGTGATACTTTTTTGGAATATTTGAGAGAGATTAATGATGATGTCTATGATGGAAAAATTTGTAAATGAAATTATTACAATTGTTCATGATTTTAGATAGTTGTTCATCTATCTCGCAGATGCTTGTTGGTTCCTATTTTTAAGAATAACGGTGATGCACAAGAGTGCAAATCATAGAGCAATTAAGTTAATGTGTTATACTTTAAAATTATGAGAGAGAGTAATTGAGCATAGGTTACGATGTAAGACAAAAGTTTCTCAAAATCAATTTGGTCTTATGCCGGGTAGATATACTATGGATGTTATTCATTTGTTGAGAGATTTGATGGAGAAGTATAGAGAAAGTAAGAGGATGTACATATGATATTTGTTGATTTAGAGAGAGCATATGACAGTTCCAAGAGAAGTACTTTGGAGAGTTCTAGAAAAAGAAAAGATAATATAGGTTATATTCAAGTTATTAAGGATATGTATGCTAGAGATGTTACTTGTGTCCAAACACAAGGAGGACTGATAAAATATTTCCCTATTTTGGTTAGATTACATCAAAGATCGGCTTTAAGATTATATCTTTTTGCTTTAATTTTGAATGTCCTTAATGGGCATTTACAGGAGAATGTACCTTGGTGTTTTGCTAATGAAATTCTTATGGATGATAAGACTAGAGAGGGAGTTCAAAATAAACTTGAATTATGAAGGTCAACTTTAGAGTCTAAAGGTTTTCGTTTAAGTTGACCTAAAACTAAATATTTGAGGTGTAATTTTAGTTATAGAAGTTCTAGTGGTGGAGACGTCATTTTGGGTGATCAAATCAATAAAAAGTGTGAACATTTCAGATATCTCAAGTATATTGTTCAAAATGATGGTGAAATATATAGGGGTGGTATTTATTAGTAGAATTCAAAATGGATGGTTGAAGTAGAGGAATGCATCTAGTCTTGTGTGATAGAAAAGTACTGCTTAGACTTAAGAAAAAAATTTATAAGATGGTGGTAAGACCGACAATGATTTTTGATGCAGAGTGTATCATTACCGATGCAGAGTGTTGGCCAGTAAAAGGGAAGCATAAAACTAAGTGTTGCATAAATGAGGATGCTCATGTGGAGAAGTGGATTTACTTTTCGAGATACATTACGAAATGGATATATTCATGAGAAGGTTGGAGTAGCTCCAGTGGCAGATAAGATTAGAGAGAGTCGCCTTAGATGATTTGGTCGCATAAAGCGTTGGTCATCCAATGCCCCAATTAAGAGACTAGATGTATTAGATTCTCCTTTTATTAAAAAAAATAAATGTCAATCGAAAAAGGCTTGGTTAGGATGTATAAAAAATGACCTTAGTTGTTAGAATTAAATGATCATTTTCCACTTAATAGGACACAATGGAGAAGAAGGATTCATATAGCCAACCCACTTAGTGGGATAAAGGCTTGTTGTTGTTGTTGTTGGAGTCAATTCTATCTTGATTGCTTGGTAGCCTTTTGGATGTGTGTTGGTAGCCTCTTATATTTCTAAAATGTGGCTACCCAATTCCACTAATAGTTATATATTTTATTTATGATTTATTGAATTTGGGAGGCTTGTGATTTTGGATTATTTTAATTATGATAATATTCAGTAATATTTGCATAATTACACAATCCGCTCATAATTGTCTTGTATATTTAAAAGGATGATGGTGTATCGTGTACCTGCACAATTGACCAGTTTCTAGTGAAAGCTTCCAATACTCATGGTGTTAGGTTGATTTTCTCTTTATGTTGTAAGGTTGCATGATGTTGCAAGTCTTCAAATCTTTAAAATTATAGGCTTGCAGTTGATTGTTGGAGTTGGATGCATTTTTTAAATGTTTAGCTAAGTATTCTTTTTATACTAATTAACACTATTTTAACAACTAATGTCTCTCTCTTATATATTTCAGGCTTTCATGATTTCTTACCTTACCTTCTAGGTTCTTGCAAGAAATTTGAATGCTTGGATTGAAGATGTGGCATTAGTGATATTGGATGGTACATGGAGCATAAACATAATTTTGGAACTACAAGATACACTGAGATATGCTTTGGTCTCTTCTTCATAGCCAAATTTTTTTGTCTTTTATCATATTCTCATTGAGTCATTCGTGTACCTTTTGAGGTTGTGCATCAGTATATGTATTATTCATATGATAACATTAGGTCTTTTATATAATATAATTTTTCTATTTCTTTTATTGCTTGCTGTTGATTCTGGGCACTCATGTAATATAATGTCTTCATTTATTTAAACAAATATATTTTTTTTGATTAAAATATATTTCAAATATGGTTTGTTGAATGTCTAAATCGGGTTAAACTTGGTTCTAAATCAAGCCTATACATGAGCCAAGCTTAAGCCTAATTTACTATTCTCGAGCTGAGTTCAAGCCCACTCTCTGAGCTCAAGTTTGAGCCAGCTGTCTATAGTATGAGTCGAGCTTGAGTCTGGTTGAGCTCAACTCATATGCACCCCAAATTGACATAGGATGGATTCTTTATTTAAGTTTGTAAATACAAGTATTTAACAAAGTTATTTGGTGTTCTGATTTGTTTTTATTTTAATCTTTGAGGTCACGAGCTAAACTAACGAGACGAGCTCACGAGCCAAGTTCATGAGCCAAGCTAACGAGTCAAACTCAAGCTTAGAGTTTCCTAAACAAATCAAGCTTGAGCTCACTAAGAATTCGAGTCGACCTCGAGTTTTGTCTAACCCTAGCTCGACATGGCTCGCTTACACCCATACTCCATACTAAAGGAAACCAAAGGAACACCAAGAAAGATAAACTAGAATATCCTAGAACTAAATGGATAATTTAGAAAAAATAGAATTCTCAATATTTAGAAATATCTCATAACTAAGGGCCTATTTGGGATCAAATTTGTTATGTTTTTTTGTTTTTTTATGTTGCTTTTAAAAACATATTTTTTAAGTGTTTTATTTTTTCTTTGTAAAACAAATCATTTATCATTAAAAACACTAAAAACAACTTTTGCAGATTTTGACTGTTTTTAAAAATAACTATCACACTACACAAGTTTTATTTCAAATCAAAATATAAACAAAAATAACAAAAAAATAAAAACAAAAAAAAAAAAGTGATCTCAAATGACCGCTAAAAATTTGATAACACTAATCACTTAAAAGAAATAAGCAAATACAACCTAGTCGCTCAATATTTGGATTTCTTCCACTCCCTTCTAGTTTGTAGTCACCTTCAATAAATTGCAAATCTTCTTGAGACCTTATTCCCAAGTTCGAATGTGAAAAGTGGAGGTTTGCTATAGGTAGTCGATAGCCAACGTAAAACTTGTCAAAATAATCATGACATGAATCCTTTAAATCATTATGTTAATGCTAGGGAGTCCCCTGGAAGCAACACGATTAATGGCTTAAATACAATGAAAAATGTGCAAGATCATACCCTGCGTGTTAAATAAGCAAGGGTTCCCACATTATGGACGGATGCGGCAAAGAAGTTAGTCCATGAAACTAAAATTAGGTTAGGATCTTGGAATATAGGTACTCTTACAGGTAAATTAATGGAATTAATAAATATTATGGTTCATAGACAAAAAAATATTTTATGTGTTCAAGAAATGAAATGGGTTGGGGAGAAGGCCAAGGAGATTGATAGTTTAGGTTTTAAACTTTGGTATTCAGAAGTTGAACTAGATAAAAGTTTGAAGGATAATGTTATAAATATTAATAGAAGTGGAATAGAGAATTATAGCTTTAAAGATTATCGATACTAAGATTATCAATGTTATAAGTGTTTATGCTCCTAAAGTAGGTTTGGATGTAAACTCAAAAGAAAAATTTTGGAATGAATTAGAGGGATTAATACAAAATATACCACTTGAAGAAAAAAGTATTTATTGGAGGAGATTTAAATGGACATGTTGGTAGAGTGGTAGAAGATTTTAAATCTGTTCATGGTGGTTATGGATTTGGAGTGACTAATGAAGAAGGTATGACTATATTAGATTTTTCCTTAGCTTATGATTTTGTAGTTGATAATACTTTACTTAAGAAAAGAGATGAACATATTATTACTTATAAAAATGGATCTAGTAAAATACAGATTGATTATTTTTTATTGAGAAAAATAGATCGTTTAGATTGTAAATATTGTAAGGTCATTCCATCTAAAAGTTTAAGTACCCAATATTGATTGTTAGTTTTATATTTTAAGATGAAAGATTATAAGAGGAAAAATAAATCAAAGTATTGTCTTAGGATTAGATGGGGACACTTAAAGAACACAAATAAAAATATTTTAAAGAGGAAGCTACAAGAGTTTAGAGTTTGGGATGTTCATAAAGAAGCTAATATTATGTGGTAAAAAGTAGTAAGGGAAATTAAGCATGTTGCTAAAAATGTGCTTGGAGGAATCAAAAGGAAATAGTTATTTTAATAAAAGTAGTTAGTGGTGGAGTCATAAAGTGCAAGATAAGATAAGAAATAAGAAGCATTGTTATAAAATTTGGTTTAGATGTTAAAACTTGGAGAATTGGAAAGATATAAAGTGGCCTATAGAGATTCTAAGAAAGCAATATATGATGCAAAAATTGTAGCTTTTAGTGATTTATACAATAGATTAGATCCCAAAGAAGGTGAAAGATGTATGTATAAGTTAGCCAACCAAAGAGACGGGAGAAGTAAAGGCCTAGTTCAAGTGAGGGGTATTAAGGATGAAGTTAATAAAGTTCTTTTCTTAGAAATTGATATTGTAAATAGGTGGATGAGATATTTTGATAAACTTTTCAATGAAGGATTTGAATGTATGATTGATTTTAACAACCTTAATACCCTAAATAAAAATAGAGCATTTTATTTTTATCATCTTATTAGTAAATTTGAAGTTAGAGAAGCTTTAAAGAAAATGAAATGTGGTAAAGCAGTAGGACCTGATGATATTCCAATATATGTGTGGAAATGTTAAGGAGATCAAGGAATTTCTTGGCTTACAAATCTTTTTAATGTTATTTTAAAGACTAAAAATATGTCAAATGAGTGGAGAAAGAGTTTGTTGGTTCCTATATTTAAGAATAAAGGTGATGCAGAAGAGTGTGCAAATTATAGAAGAATTAAGTTAATGCATCATACATTAAAATTATGGGAGAGAGTAATTGAGCTAGGTTACGACGTGATACAAAATTTTCTCACAATCAGTTTGGTTTCATGCCAGGCGGATCTACTATGGATGCTATACATTTGTTAAGAAGTTTGATGGAGAAATATAGAGAAAGTTAGGAGGAATTACATATGATATTTATTGATTTAGAGAAAGCTTATGATAAAGTTTCAAGAGATGTCCTTTGGAGAGTTCTAGAACATAAAGGAGTTAATATTGGTTATATTCAAGTCATTAAGGATATGTATACTAGATCTATTACCTGTGTCCAAACACAAGGAGGATTGACAAAATATTTTCCCATTTCAATTAGATTACATCAAGGATCGCTTTAAGCCCTTATCTTTTGCTTTAGTTATGGATGTTCTTACTAGGCATTTACGGGAAGATGTACCTTGGTGTATGCTTTTGTCGATGACATTCTTCTTGGTGATAAGACTATAGAGGTAGTCTAAGAAAAACTTGAATTATGGAGGTCAACATTAAAGTCTAAAGGTTCTCATTTAAGTAGATCTAAAACTGAATATATGGAGTGTAATTTTAGGTAGAAGTTCTAGTGGTAGTGACATCGTGAACAAGTCATTAATAAGAGCGATTTATTTAGATATTGAGGCTCTATTATTCAAAATGATGGTGAAATAGATGGAGATGTTATTAGTAGAATTCATGTTGGATGGTTGAAGTGGAGGAATGCATCTGGCCTATTGTGTGATAAAAAAGTTCCACTTAAACTTAAGGGAAATTTTATAAGATGGTGGTAAGACCCGCAATATCTTATGGTAATGTTGGCCAATAAAGAGAAGCATAAGATTAAGTTAAGTGTTACGAGACGAGGATGCTGGTGGATGAGTTGCTTTACTCTTAGAGATAAAATGTGAAATGAGTATGTTCGGAAAAGTTGAGTAGCTTGGTAGATAAGATTATAGAGTCACCTTAGATGGTTTGGCCACATAAAGCATCCGTCATGACCCTTAGGAGAGTAGATGCATTAGATTTGCTTTATGTTAAGAAAGGTAGAGGTAGACCTAAAAAGACTTGGTTAAGATGTATACAAAATTACCTTAGTATACTGGATTTAAATGAGAATTTGACTCATACTAGGACACAATAGAGAAGGAGGATTCATGAAGCTAACCCCACTTAATCGGGTAAAGGCTTGTTGTTATTGTTGTTGTTGTTATTGTTGTTGTTATTGTAGGTATAGTATTTATTTTATTTATGCTTTTTATTTGTTAGTTTAGTTTAGGTTTTTATTTATTTTATTTAAGTTTAGTTTTTATTTTTTATTTTATTTTCTTTTTAGTTTTAGATTTAGGTTTTAGTTTAGGCTTTTATTTTATTTTATTTTTTGCTATATTTTGGTTTAGGTTTTTTTAATTAATTTATTTTTAGGTTTTATTTAGTTTACATTTAGGTTTTTAGGTTTTTAGGGATTAAGGTTTAGGATTTAGGGTTAAGGATTTTGGGTTTTGGGTTTTAGGGTTTAGGGTTATAAGATTTTAGGGTTTAGGATTTAGGGTTTTGGATATTGTGTTTAGGGTTAAGGGTTAGAGTTTTTTTTTTAGTTTTCTATATTTTTTTTATTTTTAGGGTTTAGGGTTTAGGTTTTATGGTTTTGGGTTTAGGTTTTAGGTTTAGTGTTCAGGTTTTAGTTTAGGGTTTAGGGTTTTTGGGCCTTTTTTAATAGAGAGTAAATTCAGATTCAACATTTCTTCTTTTCAATTTCATCAACTATGTAACACACCAAGTTTTCTATGACACTAGAGAAGACATAATTAGAAAAGAGCACGCATAGAGAAAATCAAAATCCCTATATAACTAGAATCATCTCTAGTGTAAAGACACAGTTCCATAAGCAGCAGATCAGATCGGTCATTCTTCAGTTTCCCTAATTCCCATCAGAACCATGCTGTCCTCTTGATTCATCAGAACCATGCCGTCCTCTTGATTAGTGGGATCAACCATCATATCCCTGAACTCCCCCTCTACCACCACCATGGCTGTAACCTCTATCACTCCTTCCTCCTCCATAACCACCACTACTCTGACCACCACCTCCATATCCACCAGCACCTCCGGATCGCCCACCACCACTACGATAACTATTGCCTCAGCCTTCACCTCCATCTCCAGATCTAGACTTTGCCTGGTTTTTGATGATTTTCTTGTCATCTTGGTTTTTCCCATTCTAAGAGTTTAGGTTTAGGTTTAGGTTTAATTTTTAATTTATTTAGTTACTTTAGTTTCAAGTTTAGAGGTTTAGTTAGGTGGTGGAAAGTGAGTTTAGGGTTTAGGTTTAGGAGTAGATTTGGTTTATGCTAAGTTTAGGGTGGGATTTGGAAGATTTTGGTGGTTAGTTTGGGTTTAGGGTTTGTGGAGTTTTAGGAGTATCATCATAGGTTTAGGTGGAGGAGGTTTAGAGGGTGGGTTTAGGTTGGTAAGGTGGTCATGATTTAAGTTTAAGTGGTAGAGGAGTAGTTAGATGGTTTAGGGTTTAATTTAAGGATGGTGGTGTGGTTAGGTAGGGGTTTAGGGTTGTGGTAGTAGGTAGTGTAGTGGTTTAGGTTATTTTTAATCAGTTAGCATTTTTATTCTTATTTTAAAATTAAGTCAACTGGTAGGTTTAGGTTTATTTAGTTTATTTTTCAATTATTTTATTTATTATATTTTTAATTTAATTTAGTTTTATTTTTATTTTTATTTAATTTAGCTTATTTATTTTAGTTTAGGTTTTTATTTTAGTTTATTTTTTAGGTTTAGGTTTAGGTTTTGGTTTATTTTTAGTTTAGTTTTATTTTTATTTTATTTTAGGTTTAGGTTTAGATTTTTATTTTATTTTATTTTTAAGATTAGGTTTATTTTAGGTTTTATTTCTTTTACCTTAGTTTTATTTTTTTTTAGTTTATTTTATTTTATTTAGCTTATGTTAGGATTAAGTTTAGGTTTTGGTTTTATTTATTTTAGTTTAGGTTTAGGTTTATTTTATTTTCATTTTAGGTTTAGATTTTTTTTTAGTTTAAGTTTTAGGTTTTATTTATTTTTAGCTTCTATTTTTAGGTTTATTATTTAGGTTTAGGTTTTAATTTATTTATTTTTTATTTTATTTTATTCTAGGTTTAGTTTTTATTTTATTTAGGTTTTTTTATTTTAGTTTAGGTTTTATTTATTTTATTTTAGTTTAGTTTAGGTTTATTTATTTATTTTATTTTTAGGTTTTATTTAATATAGGTTTAAGTTTTTAGCATTTTCAGGTTTAAGGCTTATGGTTTAGGGTTAGTTTAGGGTTTAGGGTTTAGGGTTTGGGTTTTATAATTTAGGGTTTATGGTTTTCCTTTATTTTGGTTTAGGATTTAAGGTTTGGGGTTTTAGTCTTTAGGGTTTAGGGTATTTAAGGTTTAGGGTTTAGGGTTTAGGTTTTAGATTTAGGGTTTAGGGTTTTAAGGTTTTTTTCATAGAGAACAAATTCATATTCAACATTTCTTCTTTTCGATTTAATCAACCAAGTAACACACCAAGTATTCTAAGACATAAGCAACGACATAGATAAAAAATTGAGCACACATAGAATAAAAAAGATTTAGATAACTAGAACCATCTCTAATGTAAAGACACAATTCCATAAGCAGTAGATCGAATCGACCGTTCTTTAGTTTCTGCAGTTCCCATCAGAACCTCCCCGGCATCTCGAGTTGCAGGATCCACCATCATATCCTTGATCTTTCCTTCTGCCACCACCAAGGCTGTAACCTCTATCGCTCCTCCCGCCTCCATAACCACCTTTGCTCCAAGCACCACCTCCATATCCTCCAACACCTCCAAATCCCCCACCACCACAGCCTTCACCTCCACCACTAGATGTAGACTGAGCCTTGTTAACGGTCATGTTCCTGCCATCAAGGTTATGCCCATTCTTAGGGTTTAGATTTAAGTTTAGGTTTATTAAGTCTTAGGGTTTATGTTTATTTTTTAATTTATTTACTTACTTTAGGTTTAGGTTTAGGTATTGGGATTTAAAGTTTAGGGTATAAGATTAGGGTTTAGGGTTTAGGGTTTAGAGTTTAGGGTTTATGGTTTTAGGGTTTATGCTTTTAGTGTTTAGATTTTAGGTTTAGGGTTTAGGGTTTAGAATTTGGGGTTTAAGGTTTAGGATTTAGGGTTGTAAATTTTAGGGTTTTGGGTTTAGAGTTTAGGGTTTAAGTTTTAGGGTTTAGAGTTTAGGGTTTGGGTTTAGGGTTTTAGGGTTTATGGTTTTTGGGTTTATGGTTTAGGGTTAGGTTTATGATTAGTTTAAGCTTTAGGGTTTAGGTTTTAGGTTTAGATTTAGGTTTAGGGTTAACTTAGGTTTTAGGGTTAGGGTTTAGGGTTTATTTGACCAATTGAAGATGATTGTAGGCTTTGGTTTCAATTATTTTAGATTTGGTTTTGTTTAGGCCAACTTGAACCTTTAGGTCAATTTGGGCTAAGTAGGTCAATTGGGTTCAACTAGGTTCAATTGGGTCCAATCATGGCTTTAGTCAACTTCAACAATTAATTTGGAATGAACTTGAGCCATTAGTTGTAATCTATTTGGATTATATTTTGATTTGACTTAATTTAGTATTTTAGGTCAATTTGGGTCAACTTGGGTCAAGTGGACCAATTGGGTTTAGTTGCATGATTTTGGGTTGAGTTTGATTTAGTTGAATTTATATATGGATTTGGGATTGATATATAATTCAAAATATTTTGGTTCAAATGGTTTTTTTCATTTGAACATTTCAAGTCAAAAGGGTTAAGTTGGGTTTGACTTGGGTTGATTTTGGTTTGGCTTGATGATTGTAAATGAAATATGATTAAAGGTATGATTGATTCATTAGAAAATCAATTGAATTTGGGTTTTGGAATGAAGGAATTTGGCCAAGTCCATGGAGTTGGGTCATGTGGCTTAGGTTTGGATTTTGATTTAGTTTGATTTAGTTTTAATGATTTAAATGTATATTTCATTTAAATTTGTGAAGATGATTGAAAATATGATTGATTCGTGAGAAAATCAATTGAGTTTGACTTGATTTGGATTAAGATTTGGCTAAGTCCATTGGATAGGTCATATGGCTTACGAAGGGTTTTGATTTAATTTGATTTAGTTTGATTTAGTTTTTTCATTTGAATGTAGATTTGATTTATATTTAGAAATATTATTGAAGGTATAAATTGATTATGAGAAAATCAATTGATTTTGGATTGATTTGGATTAATATTTGGCTAAGTCCATGGGATAGGTCATATGGCTTAGATGGGTTTCAAGTTTGATTTGATCATGGGCTTCAATCATTTGGTTTTGGAATTTGGGTTTGGATTTGGATTTGAATTTGATGTTTGAATTGAACTTGAGGTTTGGTTTGAGAAGGTGAACTAATATTTGGGTTATAGGTAGGTGGATTATCCTAATCCTAAGGAAAACCTAATCCTATGGTTAACCCTTGTAAGTCTTTGGGCTTAGTTAAGTGTTTATCTAATTGTTAGAATTGTCTTATGGGATGTCTTAGTGTCTAGAAGACTCCTAGTCTAAGATGGGAAGATTGAATCACTCCAAAAGTGAGGTCAATAGCCTTAGGCTCCATAGTGCCCTTGGAGATAGATGATTGGAAGACAAAGCCAAGTTTCACAATATAACTGATACATCTTTCAATGCTTTTGGGAGACCATGGATACATGATAACAACATAGTTCCATCCTCTCTAATGTATAAAGTTTGTGAGTGGTGGGATTGTCTACTATGTCAAAGGAGATCTCAAGCCATTTACTCATGAGGATATATGATGATGCGCTTACTACCTCCCTTAAAATCAATAAGTCTATTCTCGCAAACTTGGCCAAAGTTTAAAAATAAAAATAAAAGAAAAGAAAAAAAGAAAAAGCAAGAGAAAAAGAAAAAGAAAATAAAAGAGAAAATGAAAAGAAAATAAAAGGGAGAGAAATAGACTTGAGGAGGAAGTGAGCATGACATTAGATTCCACCCACGCTCATTACTCCATTCAAACATATGGGTAGGACGAATGACCTCCACTGGAAGAGGAAGAGGCCGGTAGTCCTGTGGGTGGAAAACCTCCTTATTGGCCACCCAAAAAAAGATATGTCCCAACTACCAAGAGTACACCTATCCATATAGTAGAATCTAGTTCATAGATGAGTCTTATATGGTTAGTATACTACCCAGCCTCTTCTCAGTAGATTTTCTAGATGTGAGACTTGAGATAGATAGTGATGAAGATCAGGTTCCAAACCAAAGCATAAGTGTATTCAAGTCTATATGTGAAACAGTTAGGCATCAGTTGGGAACCTTAGCTCTAACCCCACTTGTCCCTCAAAAATTTGAGGGTTTAGTCAAGGAAGCCCCTAAATCATCCATGTGTGTGTGAAGACTCGTGAGGTTCTTCAGAGCATCATCCTCAAGTCAAGAAGTTGATGTAGAACTTGAAGATGATTCATATAAACATTTAATAGAATTACCCTTGTTTGCTTGCCTTGTGATCATAATTTAGCAAAGAAAGGGTTAATCCCACATACTTGGTCAAAGCATAGTCGACTACTTTGAAAGAATATGGAAGAACAAATGCAAAAGCTCTCAATCAAGACCGACAAGGATTCAGCATAAGGTCATGATGATGATGATTATACTTAGTCATCACCAATCATTTGGAAGATAGTTCTTTTCAAATCACATTAACTCATATGAAGAGCTGCTTAGAAACTTTAGATGATCCAGATGATTTTGAAGTCAAAGATGCACCGAGTTCAAGAAGAGATCAAGTCAATCATGAGCTCAAGGAAATCAACTTAGAACTGAATAAGATCCACGCGATATACATTAGTTCTTTGTTGAATGAAATTGAAACTAATTAGTTGATCGAGCTTAAGGATTGCTTTGCATGGAGTAATGAAGAGATGCCTGGATTGGATCCTAATGTTGAAGTCAATAAACTAGTAATAGAGCCTACTAACCCTATCAAGCAAGCTCCTGCATGTGATTAGACATAGCAATAAGTCATTTCTGAAGTCAAGAAATCGATCGCTTCATCCAAAGAAAAATATAATCTACCGTCGCCATCCTAAGAAGAAAAAAGAATGGTCAAATTCACATATGCATTTTAGGGATTTAAATAAGGCATGTCCAAAAGATGAATTTCCACTCAGTCGATGGTGGAAATTGCCTCATCTTTCTTTCATGGATGGCTCATCCGATATAACCAAATAAAGATGGCCCTCAAGATGAAAGAAACACTTTTTAGAACCTCGATTAGAACTATAAGGTCATGCCTTTCACTTAAAATGTCGGGATACCTATATGACTTGAATCTTCGATGAACTTATTCAATCAAGTTGAGTGCTATGTCGATGATCTTGTGGTCAAAAGTAGAGAAAAGGAAGATCATGTCTTTGACTTGAGAGTAGTTTTTTGAACATTAAGATAATTTAACCTCAAAATTAACCCTAAGTGTGCATTCAAGTTTCAAGGAAATTCTTGCATTTGTTGTCCAACACTAGGGAATCAAAATCGATCCGAGATGATCAATATTAGAAATGCCACCCTCTAAAAGTTTAACTCGCTTAGATAATTCCAAGGCAATTGGCATCTAAGAAGCTTTATATCCAACCTATCGGAAGATGTTAGCCATTCTCAAAGACTTGTAAAAAAAGGATGCCAAGTTCAAGTAGGATGACAAATGTGAGCATGGTCAAGACATCAAGTACCCGATGATGCCGCATAGTAGCTATCTCGTGCAAGCATTCATACTTACTATGTTAGATGACTCTTTGGTGCTTTGGCCCAAGCCAATGAAGGAAGGAAAATGCAATCTACTACCTCACCACCCCTACGAGGCTAATTATCCACCCATTAAGCATTGCCTAGCTTTAATCTTTGCATCCCAAAAGCTACAACACTACATGCTTCCTCATAAGGTGAACTTAATCTAGGATCAATCCACTAGAGTATCTCATGATACGATTATCTGAATGGTTTGATGGTCCATGATCCTCTCATTTGACATTACCTTCATACCCTCTCTGAAAGGATAAATGGATTTCTTAGACACCCACTTCCTAATTCTCCGATGATCTCCAATGAAAATCTTGAACTTAGGGATACTAGTGTTCACCAGGAGATGTACTTTGATGGTGCGCTTCCTCCCAAAGAGGACAAGAACCATAATCTATAATTCCTGAAAGGAAGGGGTAGGAATAGGTCTCTTAACTGACAAAGATGTGATGAGATTCTCATATCATCTATGCAATCTTTGCACCAACAATGAAGCCGAATATGAGGCTCTAATTGTTGGCCTGAGTTAGCTGTTACTCTAAGCATCCGAACATCAACATCTTGGGATTCTCACTAGTTATCAACCAAATAGGGTCCTATAAGGTTATAAAGCCCAAGCTCTACCACACAAGTACACCATATAGTTGTTGGCCCAAATCCTGTGAGGTTATCATTTATAAGATTCCTGAGGAGAGAATGCGTAGTATGCTTTAGCCAAGCTACCAAGGAGTTGGCATGTCCAAGGATGAGTCCATATCAATAAAAGTCCAAAATAAACAAGTCTTATCCCTTAATGATATTGAACTCATAAAAAGTACTCTCTTGAAGGGGAGGTTGCCATTGAAGAAGGATGAGGAGTTCAATTGGAGGCAACTTGTTGACCTTTTTAGAATGAGCTCTCAACCCTCCATCTTAGACATAGGACTCTCTTAGACTTTAAGAGTTCCTGTCTTAAGACACATCTAGTGATTAGGTGGACACTCAAACCTAGCCTTAGAGACTTAGAAGAGTTAGCCATGAATAAGTCATGCCTGGGGTGTTAGAAATTTCCTACCCTTAGCCTAAACCATTCCTCACTTTCTTTCTTTCAAGTCAAACTCCAAATCAATTCTATTCGATTTTCTCCAAACTCAAATCAATTCTATGATCAAAATCTATAATTGAAGTCCATGATTGAAACCCATGATCAAAATCCATCAAAATTTCTTAAGTCCAAATTTTGCCTAAGTCCTTAATCTTCCCTTAAGGACTTAACCAAAATTATGATCTAAACCAAATCAGATCTTTAAGATTTTCTCATAATTCATTTACATTCTCATTTATATGCACATATATAAATGAAACATAAATTCAAATCAGTCAAGCTAAACTCAAAATTCGAACTCAATCCATCAAAATTTTCCTAAGTCTTTTAATTTTCCATTAATGAACTTAGCCAAAATCAACTCTAAACCAATTCAAACTCATGGGATTTTCTCAAAACTCATTTATATTCTCATTCATATTCACATATATAAATGAAATATAAATATAAATCAAACCCTCAAATTAAATTCCAAATATAAAATCTTCTTAAGCCATTAATTTTTCATTAATGGACTTAGCTTAAATCATGATAAAATCAATTCAAATTCATGGGATTTTCTCAAAATTCATTTATATCCTCATTTATATTCACATATATAAATGAAATATAAATACAAATCAATCAAACCAAATTCAAAACTTTTCCTAAGTCCTTTAAATCCTTCTAAATGGACTTAGCCCAAATCATGATTAAACCACTTCAAATCTTGAAATTTTCTCATGATCCATTTATATTCTCATTTATATTCACATATATTAATGAAATATAAATTCAAACAATCAAAACCAATCCCAAAAAATCAAACTCAAATCAACTCAAAATCCAATCTAAGCCTTTCAAGTCAAAATCTTGAACTTAAATCAAATCAACTTCAAATCAAGCCAAACTTGATTTTCTCATGATTCAATCAACCCTACAATCATGAGCTCATGTATAAATCCAAACTTTAAATCAAAATCAATTCAAAAATCAAACCTAAAATCCTTTCATATTCTTCCTTTGAATATGAAATCATGGATCAAAACCCATTTGACTTAAAACCACTTGTAAATGGATTTATATTTCAATTATAAGTCCATATACAAGATCAATCAAGCTCAAATCAAGGTTTGACCAAGCCATTTTGACCCACGTAGGCTCACTTGACCCAAAGTGTCCTAAAGTACCCTTATGAACCAAATTCTAATCCTGACCAAATTGGATTGAACCAAACTCATATATCCCTCTCATCATGATCAACAATCATCGGGATGATCAATCAATCAAATTGGTCAAACCAAGTCAAACCTAAGGTTGACCAAGTCAACACTTAGCCCAAAATGAAACCTAACATAGCCAAATTCCACTTAGCCAAATTGATTGAAACCATTGATCTAAGTTCACTCATGACTTATGTTTGAACTTGACCAAGCCAACATTTGAGCCTAACCTACCCGGCCACTTGACCCAAGTTGACCCAACTTGACCAAAAAAGTCAAAAATATGTCAAAACTTGATCTAAGCCAAATTGATCCAAACTAATGGGTCAAGTCCATCCCAAATCACTGTGGAACTTGACCAAAGCCTCAATTGGCCAACTAGACCTAACCTAGCCCAATTGACCTTAGACCCAACATGACCTAAAGGGTCATGTTGAACCAAATTTGAACTTAGCCCAAATTGATTAGAAATAAAGAAACTAATCCAATCCATATGACTAACCAAAGTTAAACTTACTCTTGACCTACCTCAAATAGGTAAAAATGGTCAAATTGGTCAACTTGACCCATTTGACCTAAATGAAGTCATATGAGCCATATTCAAAACTATACCAAATCGAATTAAACCAAAGCCACCAAAACATTTAAAATGGTCATATGAACTTGAACCCTTGGTTTGACCCATTCAATTGGTCAACTTGACCAAGTTGACCCATTTTGACCTAAATGGGTCAACATTAGCCAAACCTTATCAAATGAATTCTAAATCTCATGAAACTTGGCCAAACCTAGTTTCTCCACATACCCAACATATCCAAAGTGAAAAATCAATAAAATGGCCACCATACCCCTAGGCTATAGAACAAATTTTAGTTTAATCCATCCCTCTACATATTCACTTGAGGCTTTCCTAAAATCTCAAGGGGATCTAATGAAGAGTGGTGCACCCAACCCAATTTTGGGTCAACCCACTGGCCCAAGACCAAACCCAACCCATGGGTCAAAATGGCTAATTCAAAATCCATCTCCCAAATTCAAGCACATGGGAGGTTGGCATTCCACTCAAGGCCTCAAAACCCAAAAGCATCTAACTAATCAAACAACCTCCCATTGTGATCAATTGGATCAAAATGACATATAAGCTGGTCCTGATCCTTCAAGGGGAGATATACTCCCACCAATTGAATTCAAATCCATCATTCCTCAATCTGACTAAGCCCTAGAGAGTGGAGCCATCGAGAGCATCCTAAGCTTCCTAGAGAGAATTGAAATCAAGCATTTTTGATTCTTCCTTAGAAAATGGGAGCTCCTCTCATATTCAAACTCCTAATTGAATTCCACTCAATTGCCTGCATACTCAGGGAGCTAAGTCGAGTGCACCTAAGCTTCCATTGAAGTTCCCACAAGAAGGAGTTGAATTGAATCAAACCACAAAGGGGAGCAAGGAGTTGGTCCATAGAGCAATCCACATAACCTCAAGAGCTCATTCTTCCAACACAGCTTCTCAACATTAAGCTCCTCCAAGGGAATCGAGTGAGATCACCTCCAAGGGTATGGAATTTTCCAACCACTTAGATAGAGGTGTTGGTCCTTTATGAAGAGAATTTTCAATTCAAGTGAATCCCACCATTGGATGTGCCCTTGGCTTTTGGTAGATGGTGTTAAGTTTGGTTTGAATCAAGCTCAAGCTTGGATCTTCCCTAGATCATGGACAACCTGATCAAGGGGAAAGAACTTGGAGATCTCACCATCCATCCATGCATTTTGGATGGAACCAGATTATTCCCACATTTAGAATTTTTTATCCTTTTAAATCGGGAGATCTCCGTCCGATCTTTGATGATCGAGATCAAATCCGTCACCCTTTTGATTTGATAACTTAAGTGAGTGACTCACTACGCATGATGTAAATTATCAATCACCGCACCATGCATCGCCGTGAGCTATGGATTAGTTAGATGTTTTAATTAATGCTAATTAATCTAGAATCTTCTAAAATTCATATCTCCTTCAATAAAATTAAAAATATGAAATAAATTTCTATGAAAAGATAATTCAACCTAGAATATTTTAAAAATTAATTTCAAGGATTTTGAATTATTCTTTTCTGATTTTGGGCTTTATTAGAAACATCATTTTGCTAATTACCTTTAATTAAGCCTCGATTAATCCCAAACTTCGGGTGTATTTTAGGGATGACTTCCTAATTTTCTTGGGATTTATTGAAAGCTTAATTATGGGAATTGCATATGGATTTCTTAATTACCTCCTATGTAATTAAGCATAATTAGGTATGATTAGTAGTTTTAATCCATGATTGATTAAGGTATCCAATAGATGGAGGTTTAGGAATAATTTTGATGCATTTCCATAGGCTATTCCATTTCTCTTGTTAATCTCCTCTTAATTAAGGGTTAATTCATTAATTTTCAACTTAATTAATTTCTAAAAAGGTTTTAAAAAGTTTTAAAACTTAATTAATGTACTTTGGGTAGATACTTAGGTGTTTAATAGCCTAAGTTCAATTAAGGAAATCAAAACCCAATTCATATGTGTGAAAGAGTGTTTTGAAATTACTTAAGCTAAACCCCTTAGCTTAATTAACCTTTAATCATGAGCCAAATTGCATTAGGCCTTTTTTTCTTATTAGCAAATTTAAATTCCTTGTGAGTTTTTTATGTCATCTTATTAGCTCATAATTATTTGGTTAATTATTTTAAGGTGGTGGTAAGGTTAATTAAGTTACTTAATTCATACCTTAACCCAATTAATACATAAAATGGATCTAATTATCTAAAAATTAAACAAGAATATCAAACACATATGGGAATGGGTTAGACAACAAACTTAACTCACCTTTTCAAAATTAAATCAAACTTAAAACTAAACAAAAAATCATAATGAATACACTTTTATTTAGTTTAAACATTCTTATTCTATAAGAATGTATTTAGGATTTAATTAAAGTGAGTTTGTTTACAAACTTTCATTACTTTGAGTCTTTCCCAACATGTTAAATTTGTATGTCATGTGATTTCATGCATTCATATTTTTCAAAATTCAAGTTTAAAATGAAATGTTAAAAGTAGAAATATGAATGGCTATTATCACTATTAAACCCAAATTATTTTCAAAACATATAAATCAAATATCAAATCTGAAAGTATGATACTTATACTTTAATTATAAGCTTGCATGTGAAAGATTATAAAGGTATGCTTAGCATAGTTTCCTTTCTCTCATATGTTGGTATAGTTTTGAATAGAATTTGGTGAGATATATGGTTCATTTGAAAAGGACCCAAGGCTCACCTAATTCCATATCCTATTCATCCCTATGCTATCACCTAAGAGGGGTTACCTATACTTGCATACATAAATTGCATAAACAAAATGAATCCATTAATACAACTTTTGCATTCTTCCTTTCCATTTCATTTCTTTCATACATGTTTGTATTTAAGGAAAGTGGTATATTAGTCTAATCCCAAGGTCAATGCTTTAAGGGTAGGTCTTGTACCTTACACCTCCGGTTAACAATGCACTTATGTGCCTTTCTTACTTTCATCTGTGTATGTGAAAATTTGGATAAGGAAACCCCTTTCTACTTAAGAAAAATCATGCATATTCAACTTCTAAATTTCTTTAAATGGATTACTTGGTATGCATCATAAAGTATGTTAAATATTCTCATTTGTATATATAGATATGCTTAGGGTCCATCCATATGCATGTTATATATGTTGGGAAGGAAATAAAGTAATGTGTTATGTGAATTTTGATTCATTTTATTTAATCTTAAAATGCCTTTTTTTTTGAATAGTTTGTTTAGAGTTCATCTAAACTTAGATTAATTAAAGATTTAATAAAAAACATTCACCTAAATAAAACTAAAGTGTGAACCTACTTTAGAAATTACTTAGTTAGGGAAGGAAAGAGAAGTTCTCTTTCCATCTCTTCATAACTTAGTAATTAATTGTAGGATCCACTTAAACCAAATCAAAATATCAAATAAAATCAACCCAAAATAATTAAACAGCTTAAATGAAACCCTCCTCTAAGTTGAACATGTTTTCACACTTAGAAAATTTGAACCTAAAGCCATAGCTAAGCATACCACACAAACCTTCAAAACACACATACATTAGTCACCACTTCTAGCTTTAGGTTAGGTCGCATGGTTTGATGTTTTATTTTATTTTGTGAGATATGTTTTAGACTGATGTTGGGTGTGCTTGTAGAATGAATGGTGGGACGTTCTTAGTCTACTCTTTTCTGTAGGATTGTGCTTATCATCATAAATAAAAATATAAAATGCTTTTGCTTGCAGGTGTTTTATACCCCTAACAATAATCCAATAGGCTAGGTGGACATAGTCACCCATGTGTGTGGTGATAACTCCAATATAAATGCTTGAGATTTGTGTGGCTGGTTTTAGCTATCTTTTGTTTTGCAAGTGTTAGTTAGATTTCCACTTTTCTTTTTCATGTAAATTTGTGCAATTAGGATTTTGGAATAAATGTTATGGGGATTAGGATGAGCATTGGTCATAAGATCTTATCTTATGTACCATGTGAAGCCTTGGAACATCTAATTTCCAACCATCCAAAAGAAAGAACCAAAGAAGAAAGAAGAAAAGAAGAAATAAAGTTTGAAGACCCCCATAATAATGAATTCCTTGCTTAATTGTAATTTAATTCATTTGTAATCGGTATAAGAGCTCCCTACCCAATTTTATATTTTCGAGTTTGTTTGGTGGTGCCCAACCATAGCAGCCTTTTAATCTTTTTACGATTAGCTTTATAAATTGATTGATGATTTATTTAGCTTTTGCATTAAGTGGCATGCTTTTCCTAGTTCCTTCCTTGCTTTATATTTGACCTGGATATGTATTAGGCTCTTTAGGGAAAAAAAAATAAATCTTTTACCCAACTTAACAACTCATAACCTCACTTAAATCTTAGGTTTAAAATCAAGATAAAAGAATTAGAAACCCTTTAGTTGCATGAGCATTTCTTTTGTAATATCATGCACAAATCATCTTATTTCACTTGATTGAGGGATTTTCACCTTGCCAAAGAAACTTTGACCTTTGAGAGCCATGGTGAAACTCACCTCCTCCCACCAATTTTGGCCAATAACCTTCTTTCTCATGCATTAGTCATATGAATCCTATTAGCCTAAGTCAAAATAATTGTCCAAAGATTAAAATAAAAATGAAATTTGAATTGTATTAGATTTAGGTCATTTGAAGCATGCCCTTTACATGATCTAGTCTCTTTAGAGAGTGAGTTTAAGGACTTAGTCTCTTTCTAAATAAATAATCCCTAGCTATCTTGCATAAGTATAAAGACTTGCCTACATGTATTTAAAATCATAGGAGGAGTTAGTTGGGCCACCCTGAGGTTGTAAGTCCAAGCTCGTGGTTTGTCTCTCTGGAGGCAAACTAATTACCCATTTTCACCTTAGATTTAGGTTATGCTTGGCCCCGCCAAAGCTCCCTAGATTTAGGTTGAGGTTGCTTATCCCCTTAGAGCCATAAGCATAATTCCTCACTTCTTAGGCATTTCCTTAATCTTCTGGTTGAGATGAAAAATTTAGGAATCATAAGACCCTAAATTTTGAATGAAAATTCAATTTAAACAAACTAAATCAATTTAAAAATGTAAAGCCCAACTATAGATAGAGATGCTCACAGTTTCCTAGCATCATGGGCATCTCCTCCTACTTATCTTCCATTTTGGCTTCATAATAACTCCATCTTTGATGAATCCCATTTGATCTTCAAAAATGAACCAATCAATATTTAGTCCTTCCCATAAATCTTCAAAGACAAATCGATCATTTACCTTAATCCAGGGTTTTCCCAAGGAACTATCTTTAGATGTAATTAACCATGGGGCTAAGGGAACTTAATGAACCCTCCGTTTAAAATAAACCCCACTCTACTCCATGTAAAAGAGAAGAATCTATGGTACATATTTTCATCATCCCAGAGTCTTATTAAGGTGATTTTGTCTCAAAGGGTAGTTGATTTCTATCTCTCAGATACACTATTTCCTTGATGACTTTATTCCCCACCTAAAACATTTGTGGATCTACATGGAATCTAAAAGATTTCTTAGTCTCTATCATTTAAAGGAAAAGTTCATCCTAAAATAATAAAGATAAATTTTCTTCCATAAGATATTTCTGCACTCAAAATTCCTCTATCTTTAAAATGATCATTGTCTTATATTGATATAGTTTAACATTTTCAAAATCCAAGAACATCTCTTTTCAATTCACATGAAGATTTCATTCTTTATGAGTTAGCCAACATCTTTAAAATTTTTAAACCACATTCCTCATGTGTCTTAAAAGCCCTCTTTTCTTGTCCAATGGGTAAAACAAAAGATTAAATAAAAAAAGAAAACATTTTACATCCTCCTTATCATTTTATGATAAGGAAATGTTCATCCTAAAATAATAAAGATAAAATAAATCTTCCATAAGAACTTTCCTTTTCAACTTCATTTAATATACTCAAATTTATTAAATGAAGATTTCATTCCCAACTAAAAAATAAATATCATTTGGGAAATCCCACTTAAACATATCCCACAAATGATTAAGTTGGAATTCCTCTCTTTCAAAAAATAAAAAAAGCAATAATCACACACAAAACAAAATTTTCATATTTCAAAAAAAAAAGATTGATCTCCATTCTACATACCTAAATTTGTTGAATGGAAGTACCCTTTTCAAAAATTAAAACTTAAATAATCATATTTCAAAATTTTCAAAACACATTTTTGGAACTTCATTTAGCATACTCAAATTTTAAGTCAACTTTTCCAAATCCAAAATCAAAAAAAAATCAACAATCATATTTCAAAATTTTCAAAACATTTTTTGGAACTTCATTTAGCATACTCAAATTTGCTAAGTGAAGTTTCCAAATCCAAAATCAAAATCAACAATCATATTTCAAAATTTTCAAACACATTTAGAACTTCATTTAACATACCCAAATTTGTTAAGTGAAGTCTCCAAAGTCAAAATCAAAAACTTTCAAACACCTTTTGGAACCTCATTTAGCATACTCAAATTTGCTAAGTGAAGTCTCCAAAGTCAAAACCAAAATTCTCAAACACCTTTGAACTTCTTTCCTTAGCATACCAAATTTGCTAAGGAGAAGTTTCCATTTTCAAAACCAAAACAAATCAAAAATTTTGAACTCACCATTTGGAATTTCATTCAGCATACTCAAATTTGCTAAGTGAAATTTCCATTTCATAAAACTAAGTGGGACTTCATCTTTAACATCCTAAATTTTCTAAAGTTAAATCTCCACTTTCAAATACATCAAAATAAATGAAACACTTAGGATTCCCTTAGCATAACAAATTTTCTAAGTATCCTACCTTTTCAAAAATCAAAACATCAAAATAAAAAATGAAACACTTAGGATTTTCTTAGCATATCTAAATTTGCTAAGAATCTATTTTCAAAAAAATCAAAGACACACTTGATTCTTCACTATACCAAAATTTGCTAAGTGAGAATTCCAAATTTCCAAAATCAAAACAAAATTCATAATCACATTCTCAAACACTTCACTTAGCATACCTAAATTTGCTAAGTATGTGAAAGTCCAAAATAATCAAACAAAACAAAATCAATTTTAACATACCCAAATTTGTTAAAGAAAAGGGTCCTCAAATAAAAAACTCAAATTCAAATAAACATGAACCTATGGAAGCATCCTTATCAAAAATCTTGAATCCACATTTCAACATACCTGAATTTGTTGAAGTTTGGATTCATATTCAAAATTCCTCTTTCAATCAATCTTCAAATCCATTTGAACCCCACTTAACACTTCCAAGTTATTGGATTGGGGTTCAAATTTCCAAATTTAAAATTCCAAAATCTATAGAAATAGAAATCGATACAAATTCATCTCAGCAGATCTTCATAGTTATCTCAACCTCTTACAATTGTTGAAATGGCCAGTTCTCAGAAGTTTGTTTTTACCTTCCCCTATGGTATGGATCTGGATTTAGATTAAGCTGACTTCTCTTGTATGGACCATACTCATCTGATTCACTTTGGTCATGGATTTGAGGGAGCTAGGATTACTTCTGAGGGCACTCCCCTCACTATAGTTAATAGGACCAAGGTGATCGGGCAAAAGCCGATCATCAGGAAAGACTTACCCTCTGACTCTGATGTCTCCTCGTTGAAGAGGAAAGTTGTGATGCACGCACTCCAGTGACAATAGTACCAGCTCTAATTGCAATTTGCCATAAGGTTTCTCATGCTTCCTTGGTGAGGGCTAGCACCATCTCATATGTACCCTCCAAGGGTAAGGCTCCCATGGTCTCAGGGCTTGTCTCCCTTACATTTGAGTATGGTTCTAGCTCACACTCCTCCCATCCTACCCATACACAGTGTAGGAATAAGAACTGCATGATCAAGCGATACCACACCAGATCGAGAGCTGAGAAAGTCTTCACCATGGAAGAGTTCCTCATTATCACTTCACCACTAGTTCCATCCTCTCTCTGGATCAGACAAAGAGGATGTCAGGAAGATTCATTCATCACCTCCTCCAATGGTTCATATTCTGCCAGCAATTTTTAGGAGTAGGAGGTCATACACCAGCCTCTGATCTATCTTACCACAGGTAGGTGGAGCATATGGATGCTTAGAGTCCGAGACATAGTTTGATCTCTGATATATTTTCCCCTGTAGTGTGGGGAAGTAAATTTTTGGAGAGGCCCAGGCCCATACACACATATTTACTAGCAAGGAGAGAGATGAGGTTCACCCGAAAGATATGCATTAATTGATTTTCCAGCTCGATGCGCTACTCACGCTGACCATACTGGCAGTATCCTTCTCACCAGGACTAGCGACCACAGGAGGGAAGTTCCTATGCATAGAGAGTCAGTGGTGTCTCCATCCTACCCCTCTACCCCTCTTTATCCATCGCCAGTACAGGTTACAGCATCTCTTATTCCATCTAAGGCCATGAAGGCCTTATCCAAGGAAAAGCGCACCCTGTTGATGATTTGGCTATGGCCAAGAAATCCTACCCCTTCTACACCACCCATTGATGTAGGGTCAAGCTCTCCTGCTCGACCTTCTACACAAATGATGGTGTGGAAGGAGTGACCCAAGCATCATGGTCATCCCTTCACAACCCCACAAGAATGTGATGGAGATGGTGATAGTTATTACATAGATGATAGTTGCACCAGTGGTAGTGGAACATCCTAGGATTGCTACCTCTCATAGCCAAGTAGTCGAGTGTCATTCATCCAAATGAGTACCCACAAGATTGACTCAAGTGATAAGTGAGGCCTGCCTCGTCATGATAGTGATCACACCGGTCAGCCTAGACTATTTGTACCTACTAAGATGGATTGCTCTTTAGATGAGATAGTTGCACATTATTTCATGGAGAAGAAGGAGATCTTGGGGCATGACTAATTTGATGAAGAGAAAGTCAACTTCAATCCTAATGAAGATGACTTAATGGGAGACTCAGTTGGACTCTGCATGGTTGACACTAGAGGATCTCTTCTTAGGGAACAATAAGCCATGGAAGGTGATGTGGTTGATCAAGAAGATACCACATAATTAACCTAACATTGAGGCGATGATTGATAAAATGGCACGTCATAGACTTGTTAGCAGTGTTAGCATTAAATAAGCTTTAGTTCATCCTACTATAGTCACGGACACCGAAGTTAGTGCATGTCTTGGACCCAGCCAAGACTCTACCTCATGTTGAACAAGGTAACACTAGCCTATATAAGAATGTAGTGGAGAGTACCTCCATACAAGAAGAAGATATAAAATCCATGGTTGAGCAGCAGGTGAAGGAAGCTTTGGCTCAAGCCTAGCGAGGATCATCAATTCCAAAGGGTAGACCCTACCCAAATGAATTTGATGATATCTAATATCCCAAGGGTTTCATGCCACCTTCCTTTAAAAGCTTTGATGGCAGTGGAAACCCAAGATATAGCACACTTCGTTGTTAACATTGACAGATGCTTTACTCTTTCACCTTTTCATTAGTAGCCTATTGGGTATTGATTAGTATGTGAACCAAATAGTTCAGTAAAGACATTTGTTGAGTTAGAGCAACTCTTCATTAAGAGATTTGCTGGAGCTCAACAAAGGGTTATTGTTGGTGATCTCATTATGGCACAACAACCCCTTGGTGAGTCCTTTATTGATTATATTCTTCGATGGTGCAACCTGATTATGAAGTGTGAACCATAGCTATCTGAACAGTATGACATTGAGTTTCTCTTGAAGAATATCCATGGCCCAGTCTCCTTTTTTCTTAATGGCTTCACTATCAAGACATTTAAGAAGCTAATCAACAAGGTGGCTAGTTTACAAGGAGAGGCCAAACAGCCTTTTAAGATCAGCTTAAGAAGCCATAGAAGGTCTATGAGAGAAGAGATCACCAGAGACCATGACCGAACCTCCACCTCCTACCACCGATAGCCTATCAGCCTAAAATGGCCAGACAATAGCATTACCTCAAACATGACTAGAGGCATGCATACCATCCTCCAGGTAGCTATTGTCCACCTACTCTATTAGATAATTTAAAAAAACCTTATTCTTTTAAGAGGGAGGTAATTAGGAAAATCTTTAAGAATCTCTTAAAAAAATTACTTTTTAGCTACCCAAGCCTAGGAGACGAGAGGAAGTAGGAAAAAGTCATGATCCAAACTTTTTCCCTTACCACCGAATGGTTGGTCATGTTTTGAAAGATTGCTTCACATTCAAGGACTGGCTTGAACACAGTATCAAGACCAGTGATATAGTTATCTCAAAGCAATACCATATGGAACAACCTTCTAATTCCATTAAGGTAATCCTTAGGGATACATGTGATCCTACCAAAAATAAAGAATGTTGGGATATGTCCATATTCCAAATCTCCAAGAAGATCATTCAGAAGATGAAGAAACTTTCCTTACAGGTGCCTGAGTTAGCTCAAACCTCCAACACAAAGGAAGGTTTGCAAGTTGCTAGTGCCAACTCTAGGAAAGTGGGAGCTCAAGGGAGCAAAGGATGTGTCACCATGGTAGCCATTTAGCACATCCACCACCATGTCCAGCCTCCTTTCAATTTTAGCCACACTGACTTCTTCCATTCCAAATAGCTCTTTATTTCTTCTACTAGTAGAACTCTTGTATCCAGAGATAAGAGCATCCAATCCCTTACTCCACTCACTTTACATGACTTCTACTTTGTACCCCCAAATAATTATGAGAAATTAAAGAATAAAGCTAGTTTGAATTACATCTATGTCACTGCTAATGGGTTGTCTTCTTCTATTCCTAATGATAACTCTTCAAGTCTAAGTAACTATAATAATTTTGATCTTCCTCTTTCGATTGATTTGGACTTTCCAACTCTACTATGGGTTCACCTCTTGAGATAGACTTGGAATCATTTGATCGAGGGTCCCATAGGAGAAGTAGGTGAGAAGTGTGTGTGTAAAACCTTTCCACCACCTTGCCTCAAGAGATCCAAAGTCAACATCCATAGGCAAGGTTCACCTCCTAGGGCACCTCTAGATAGGAAATAAGTTAAGTTATAAGATCGAGAAGCCCTTCCACAGATGCTCTCCACCCTTGGATATGCTTGTGGAAGATCAAAGGGGACTACAACATTCTTTCTCATCTAAGAAAGTTGCCATCTAAGCTAAGCATATATGATGCCCTTGTCTTATCCAAAGTGATGATGAAATCACTAATCAAGGCTCTCCTTAATCATGAAATATGCTTAGCTCAGCTGACCGATATAGGTAAGGAAGCACATTTTGTAAAAGAAGCCCAAGGGATCACCTTCATAGATGAAAACCTTCTTCAGGGGGACTTAGAGCACAACCGTCCCTTATACATCACAGTCAAGATGGACAGGTTCAGACTTGCCAGGGTTCTCATGGATTCAAGTGCATTGGTAAACAATATGAGTCTAAAGACCCTTGCGTATTTGAAGATCATCATATTTACACTCTGAGGGGATAGGTTGATGTCGAGAAGAAAGGTTTAGGTTTACGTTTATGTTTATTTTTTAGTTTAGTTTTATTTTTATTTTATTTTTGAGTTTTATTTTTTATTTTTTTTTTTTATTTAGGTTTATTTTTTTATTATTTAAGGTTTTTTTTGTTTATTTTAAGTTTATTTTAGGTTTTATTTTTTATTAAAGTTTAAGTTTATTTTAGTTTAATTTATTTTATTTAAGTTTAAGTTTAGTTTAGTTTATTTAAGTTTAAGTTTAGGTTTAGTTTTAATTTTATTTTATTTATATTTATCTATAGGTTTAGGTCTATTTATTTATATTTTAAGTATTTATTATTATTTGTTTATAGGTAGGTTTAAGGTAGGTTTAGGGTTTAGAGCCAGTTAGGGCTTAGGGGTCTCAGTGCCTAGACTTAGTTAGGCCTTAGGGCATGGCTCAGTGTCAGTTTAGGGTTTTAGTTTAGGTTTTGGCTAGGTTAGGGTTAGTTACTCAGGGCCTTTAGCCCAGTAGCCTGGGCCCAGTAGTCAGTCTGTGGCCCAGGCCAAAAGTCAGCCTGGCTGGTCAGTGACAATAGGTTTGTGGCCTGTGGTTTAGTTGGCCTAGGTGAGGTGCCTGCCCAGTGGAGGTTTAAAGGCCTAGTTTAGAGGGTTTCTTTAAAACATTAAAAAAAAGCAAAAGTAGAATTTATTTATTTATTTTAGTTTATTTATTTTTATTTTATTTAGGTTTATTTTCTTAGTTTATTTATTTAGGTATATTTATTTTAGTTTATTTTTAGGTTTAGGATTAGTTTATGTTTATTTTGAGATTATTTATTTTATTTTTAGGTTTAGGTTTTATTTTTATTTTAGTTTAGGTTTAGGTTTATTATTTTTTTTTAGGTTTAGATTTTAGGATTTTATTAAGTTTATTTTTTAAGTTTTATTTTTAGTTTAGGTTTAAGTTTATTTTAGTTTAATTTATTTTATTTAGGGTTTATGTTAGGTTTAGTTCATTTTAGGTTTTAGGTTTATTTATTTTAGTTTATTTTAATTTAGGTTTATTTTAAGTTCAAATTTCTATTTATTTTATTTTATTTTATTTTATGTTTATTTTATTTTTTATTTATTTATTTTATTTTATTTTTATTTTAGTTTTATTTTATTTAGTTTTTATTTTTTGGTTTATTTTGGGTTTTTATTTATTTTATTTTAGTTTAGTTTTAGTTTTATTTTATTTTCTTTAGGTTTTAATTAGGTTTATGTTTTAGTTTTAGGTTTTTATTTTATTTTATTATTACTTTATTTTAGTTTAGGTTTTTTATTTATTATATTTTAGTTTGTTTTATTTTGGTTTATTTTTTTATTTTTAAGGTTAAGGTTTTTGAGGGATTAGGTTTAAGGTATAGTGTTAGGTTTTAGGGTTTAGATTTAGGGTTTAATTTTTAGTTTAGGTTCGTTTTAGTTTAGGGTTTATTGTTAATGTATTTTGTTTTCTAAAAGAGAACAAATTTAGATTCAACATTTCTTCTTTTCGATCCCATCAACCAAGTAACACCAAGTTTTCTAAGACATAAGTGATGACATAGATATAAAATGAGCATGCATAGAGCAAATGAAAAACCTTAGATAATTAGAACTGTCTTTACTATAAATACATAGTTCTATAAGCAACAGATTGGATCGACTGTTCTTCAATTTCTCTAGTTCCCATAAAAACCACCATGACCTCTCGAGTAGCGGGATCCACCATCATATCCCATATCTCTTCATCCACCACCACCACGGCTGTAACCTCCATCGCTCCTCCCACCTACATAACCGCCACTACTTCGACCACCACCGCCATGTCCACTAGAACCTCCAGATCCCCCACCACTACTATGATATCCATCACTTTCATCTAGTTCTAGACTAAGCTGGTTTATGGCGATGTTCTGAGGTTCCCCATTCTTAGAGTTTAAGTTTATTTTTTAATTTATTTAGTTACTTTAGGTTTAGGTTTAGGGTTTAGGATTTAGGGTTAGGGTTTAGGATTTAGGGTTTAGGATTTAGGGTTTATGGTTTTAAGGTTTATGCTTTTAAGGCTTATGGTTTAGGGTTTAGGTTGGGGTCAGGGTTGGGGTTTAGGGTTTGTGGCTTAGGTAGGCAGTGGTAGGTTTATGGTGGGTTTAGTGTAGCTTGGATTTAGGGTATAGTTCAGCCTGGGTCAGGTTAGTATTACTGGGTTTGGGTGTTTGATCATAGGATCTGTGGTCCAGATCAGGTGGCTCAGTGGTCAGTTTATCAGTTTTGGTTTAGGGAGGGTCAGGTAGGGTCAGTGTTGGTTTAGGCTCAGGGCTCAGATAGGATGTGGCCTAGGTGTAGTTTTTGAAAAAAAAAAAATAAGAACAACAGTAGTTTATTTGTTTATTTTCTTTATCTCCATTTTATTTTATTTTATTTTATTATTTTTATTTAGTTTATTTATTTATTTTAAGTTTCTATTTTAGTTTTTTTTATTTTAGTTTTAGGTGGGTAGTTTTATGTATTTTTAATTTAGTTTTATTTTATTTTGTTTTTAGGTTTAAGTTTTATTTTTTATTTTAGGTTTTAGGTATTTCATCTTTTTAGGTTTTTTTATTTATTTTAGGTTTTAGTTATTTAGTTGTGCACGTTTTTATATTTTATTTTATTTAGGTTAGGGTTTAGGTTTAATTCCTTTTAGATTTATTTATTTTAGTTTAGTTTATTTTAGTTTTGGTTCAAGTTTATTTATTTTTTTATTTTATGTTTATGTTTTATTTCTTTATTTTTATTTTTTATTTTTAGGGTTTAAGGTTTAAGGTTTAGCTTTTAGGTTTAGGGATCATGTTTTAGTTTAGGGTTTAGTTTAAGTGTTTTACTTTTGGTGTTTAAGTTTAGTTTTATAGGGTTATGGTATTTATTTCATTAGTTTTTATGAGGGTTTTAATTTAGTTTTAGTTTTAGTTTTAGTTTTAGTTTTAGTTTTCTTATTTTAGGTTTAGCTTTTCTTTTTAGTTTTAGTTTATTATTTTATTATTTAGTTTAGTTTTATAGTTAGAGTTTTAGGGTTTAGGGTTACTAGGTTTAGGGTTAAGTTTATGACTTAGGTTTGGGTTTTAAGCTTAGGGTTTTTTATAAAAGTAAACCGACATGTTTATGTTTACTTTTTTATATGTTTATTTAGGTTTATTTTATTTTTATTTAGTTTAGTTTATTTATCTTTATTTATTTTAATTTAAGTTTTTTTATTTTAGTATTTTTTAGGTTTAGTTTATGTTTATGTTTATTTTTAGTTTAGTTTTATTTTATTTTCTTTTAGGTTTAGGTTTTATTATATATTAGTTTAGGGTTTACATTTTATTTAAGTAGTTTAGGTTTATTTTATTTTATTTTAGGTTTTTTGGTATTTATTTTAGATTTATTTTGGTTATTTTTTATTTTAGGTTTAGGTTAATTTTAGTTTATTTTATTTTATTTAGTTTAGGGTTTAGGTTTAATTTATTTTAGTTTAGGTTTAGGTTTATTTATTTAAGTCTAGTTTATTTTAGTTTAGGTTTAGGTTTATTTTATTTTGATTATTTTAGGCTTAGGTTTTTTTTTTAAGTTTAGGGTTTAGGTTTTCTTTTTTATTTATTTTTAGGTTTTGTTTAGGTTTTTTTGTAGGTTTAAGTTTTTACTTAGTTTTTATTTTATTTTATTTTAGGTTTATTTTTTATTTTACATTTAGGTTTAATCTTTTTTAGGTTTCTTATTTTTAGGTTTATTTTATTTTTTGGTTTAGTTTAAGTATTTATTTATTTTAATTTAGTTTAGTTTTTCTTTTATTTTATTTTCAGGTTTAAGTTTTGGTTTAGGTTTTATTTTATTATATTTAGGTTTAAGTTTTATTTATTTATTTTATTTTGGGTTTATTTTGTCCGTGAGTTTTTAGGGTTTAGCCTAAGTTTTTTGGAGTTTAGGTTTTGTGGTCAGGAGTTAGTGGTAGGTTGGGGTTTAGGTCAAGAGTTTAGGGTTTTAGTTTGGGTTTTAATAATTAAGGTTTAGGGTTCTCAGGGTTTTTTTTAAAATTAAGTAAACCCGGTAGGTTTATATTTAATTAGTTTATTTATTTATTTATTTTGTTAATTTTATTTTATTTACATTTATTTTATTTTATTTAGTTTAGTTTATTTATTTTAGTTTAGGTTTATTATTTTAGTTTATTTTGTTTTGCTTAGGTTTATGTTTATTTTAATTTAGTTTTATTTTATTTTGGGTTTAGGTTTATTTTTTTTTTTTAGGTTTAAGAATAGCTTTTTATTTTATTTTTTTAGGTTTAGGTTTTAGGTTTTTAGTTTAGGTTTATTTTTAGGTTTTATTTTTTAGTTTAAGTTTAGATTTTTTTAGTTTTTTTTATTTTATTTATTTTAGGTTTAGGTTTATGTTTAGGTTTTATCTTATTTTATCTTATTTATTTAGTTTATTATATTATTTTATTTTAGGTTTAGGTATTTTATTTAGTTTAGGGTTTAGGTTTTATTTTTTTATTTATTTTTAGGTTTAGGTTTTTATTTAGTTCTTATTTTTTTATTTTAGGTTTATTTAATTCTTATTTTAAGTTTAGTTCTTATTTTATTTTGGTTTTTATCTTTTAGTTTAGTTTAGGTTTTAATTATTTTATGTTAGTTTATTTTATTTTATTTTAGTTTCTTTTAGGTTTAGGTTTTAGTTTATGTTTTATATTATTTTATTTTATTTTATTTTAAGTTTATTTATTTTATTTTAGGTTTTATGTATGTTTTAGCTTTTAGGGTTTTAGGATTTTAGTCTAGGGTAGGTTATGGTTTGGAATTTGGGAAAAGGTCCATGGGGAGGGAGGTTTAGGATTTGGTTTGGTTTAGGTTTAGGGTTTAGGGCTTTAATGTTTAGGGTTTAGGGTTTAGGGAATAGGGTTTTCATGGTTTAGGGTTTAAGTTTAGGTTTTAGGTTTAGGGTTCAGCTTTTAGCTTTGGTTTAGGGTTTTTGGTTTTATTTATTTATTTTTTAATTGAGAATAAATTCAGATTCAATATTTCTTCATTTTGATTTCATCAACCAAGTAACACACCAAATTTTCTAAGACACAAGTGATGATAGAGATCAAAAATGAGCACACATATGGAAAATTAAAAACCCTAGATAACTAGAACCATCTTTATTATAAGGACATAGTTCCATAAGCAGTAGATCGGATAGGCCATTCTTCAATTTCTCGAATTCCCATCAGAACCACCCTGACTCCTCGAGTAATGGGATCCACCATCATATCCCTGACCTCTCCCCTGCCAACACCACGGCTGTAACCTCCATCACTCTTCCTACTGCCATAACCACCATTAGTCTGACCACCACCTCCATATCCACCAGCACCTCTAGATCTCCCACCACCGCTGTGATAACCACTGCCTCTACATTCGCCTCCACTGTTAGATCTACCCTGAGCCTGGTTGATGGTGATGTTTCTGCCATCAAGGTTCTGCCCATTCTTACGGTTTAGGTTTACGAGGTTTTAGGATTTAGGTTTATTTTTTAATTATTTAATTAGTTTTGGTTTGGGATTTACGGTTTATAGTTTAGGGTTGGGGTTTAAGATTTACCATTTAGGGTTTATGGTTTAAAGTTTAGGGTTTAAGGTTTAGTGTTTAAGGTTTATGCTTTTAGGGTTTAGAGCTTAGGGTTTAGTGTTTAAGATTTTTTAGGGTTCAGGGTTTGGGGTTATAGGTTTAGGGTTTAAGGTTTAGGGTTTAGGGTTTAGGGTTTAGTGTTTAGGTTTAGTTTTAGGTTAAGTTTATTTTAGGATGAGGTTTAGGTTTTATTTATTTTAGTGTAGTTTATTATAATTTAAGTTTAGGTTTATTTTATTTTATTTATTTTATTTTTAATTTAGATTTTGGTTTTTTTAGTTTAGGGTTTAATTTTATTTTTTATTTATTTTTAAGTTTATTTTTAAGGTTTAGGTTTTTATTTAATTTTTATTTTATTTTATTTTAGGTTTATTTTGTTTTTATTTTACATTTAGTTATTATTTTATTTTTGTTTTTTATTCTTATTTTTATCTTATTTTTTTTAAATTTAGTTTAGGTTTTTATTTATTTCATATTAGTTTTTTTATTATATTTATTTCATTTTATTTTTAGGATTAAGTTTAGGTCTTGGTATAGGTTTTTTTATTATTTTATTTAGGCTTAAACTTATTTATTTATTTTTTATGTTTTATCTAGTTTAGGTTTTTAAGTTTTTAGGTTTTTAGGATTTAGGGTTTAGGATTTAGGATTTAGGGTTTAGTGTTTTACAATTTTAGTGTTTAGGGTTTTAGGGTTTAGGGTTTAGGGTTTAGGGTTAGGGTTTAGGGTTTAGGCTTTAGGCTTTAGTGTTTAGGCTTTAGGGTTTAGGGTTTTAGGGTTTAGGGTTTAGGGTTTAGGGTTTAGAGTTTTTAGGGTTTAGGGTTTAGGGTTTAGGTTTTGTTTAGGGTTTAGGGATTAGGGCTTAGGGCTTAGGATATATGGTTTAGGGTTTAGGGTTTAAGGTTTAGGGTTTAGGTGTTTTTTTTAAAAAAAATAAATTAAGAAAATCGGTAGGTTTAGGTTTATCTAGTTTATTTTTTATCTTTTATTTAACTTTATTTATTTTATTTGTTAATTTTATATAGTTTTATTTTTTATTTTTATTTAGTTTAGTTTATTTATATTTGGTTTATATATTTTACTTTAGGTTTTTAATTTGAGTTTATTTATTTCAATTTATTTTTTTTAGTTTAGTTTGATTTTATTTTATTTTATTTTAATGTTTAGGTTTATTTTATTTTATTTTTTTAGGTGTTGGTTTTAGGTTTTTATTTTAGGTTTATTTTTAAGTTTTATTTTTAGTTTAGGTTTTGATTTATTTTTAGTTTATTTTATTTTATTTATTTTAGGGTTTAGGTTTAGTTTATTTTAGATTTAGGTTTAGGATTAACTTATTTTAGTTTAGTTTATTTATGTTTAAGTTTAGGTTTATTTTATTTTGTTTATTTTATTTTTATTTTAGGTTTAGCTTTCTTTTAGTTTAGGGTTTAGGTATTATTTTTAATTTATTTTTAGGTTTTATTTTTTAGGTTTATTTTGTAGATTAGGATTTTATTTAGATGTTATTTTATTTTGTTTTAGTTTTATTTTATTTTTATTTTATGTTTAGGTTTTATTTGATTTAAGTTTTTTATTTTTAAGTTTATTCTTATTTTTAGTTTTGTTTAGGTTTTTATTTATTTTATTTTAGTCTAGTTTTTATTTATTATTTTATTTTCTTTTTAGGTTTTGGTTTAGGTTTAGGTTTCAATTTAGGTTTTTATTTTATTTTATTTTTTTATTTTATTTAGGTTTAAGTTTTCTTAATTATTTTATTTTAGGTTTTATTTAGTTTAGGTTTAGGTTTTTAGGTTTTTAAGGTTTAGGATTTAGGGTTTAGTGTTTAGGTTTAGGATTTAGGGTTTAGGGTTTAGGATTTAAGGTTTAGAGTTTAGGATTTTAGGTTTTAGGGTGTATTGTATAGGGTTTAGGGTTTAGGGTTTAGGGTTTAGGGTTTTAGGGTTTAAGTTTTAGGGTTTATGGTTGTAGGTTTTGGGTTTAAGGTTAGGGTTTTTTTTTTATTTTTTTTATTTTTTTTGTTTAGGGTTTAAGGTTTAGGGTACAGGGTTTTGGGTTTATGGTTTAGGATTTAGTGTTTAGGGCATTGAGTTTAGGGTTTAGGGTTCTTTTTTAAATTAAGTAAACTGGTAAGTTTAGGTTTATTAAGTTTACTTAGTTTATTTGGTTTAACTATTTTAGTTTATTTTATTTTTTATTTTTATTTAGTTTAGTTTATTTTTGTTAGGTTTATTTATTTTAGATTAGGTTTTTTATTTTAGTTTATTTTTTTAGGTCTAGTTTATGTTTATCTTTTTAGTTTAGTTTTATTTTTATTTTATTTTTTAGGTTTAGGTCTTATTTTTATTTTTAGGTTTATGTTTATGTTTTTATTTTATTAGGTTTAGGTTTAGGTTTTAGGTTTTAATTTTAAGTTTATTTTTAGGTTTTACTTTTTAGTTTAGGTTTAGGTTTATTTTTAGCTTATTTTATTTTATTTAGTTTAGGGTTTAGGTTTATTTTGTTTTAGGTTTTTTTTAGGTTTTTTATTTATTTAGTTTAGGTTTAGATTTCTTTTAGTTTAGGGTTTAGGTTTTGATTTTTTATGTTAATTTTTTTAAGTTTAGGGTTTTATTTAGTTTTTATTTTATTTTATTTTTATTTTACATTTGGGTTTTATTTTATTTTGGTTTTTTATTTTGGATTTATTTTATTTTTATTTTACATTTTGGTATTTTTTTAATAGAGAATAAATTCATATTCAACATTTATTCTTTTTGATTTCATCAACTAATTAACACAACAAGTTTTCTAAGACATAAGTGACGACATAAATAAAAAATGAGCACACAGAGTAAATCAAAAACCCCAGATAACTAGAACTGTCTCTGCTATGGAGACACAGTTCCATATGCAACAGATCGGATTGACCGTTCTTCAATTTCTCCAGTTCCCTTCACAACCACCCCAACCTCTCGAATAGTGGGATCCACCATCATATCCCCAATCTCTCCCTCCGCGACCACCATGGCTGTAACCTCCATCGCTCCTCCCACCTCAATAACCACCACTGCTCTAACCACCACCTTCATATCCACCAGCACCTCCAGATCCCCCACCACCATTTAGATAATCACAGCCTCCACCTTTGCCCCCTATTAGATCTAGACTGAGCCTAGTTGATGGTGATGTTCCTGTTGTCAAGATTCTGCCCATTCTTAAGGTTTAGATTTAGGTTTAGGTTTATTAAGTTTTAGGGTTTAGGTTTATTTATAAATTTATTTCATTACTTTAGGTTTAGGCATAGGGTTTGTGGTTTAGGGTTTAGGGATAGTGTTTAAGGTTTAGTGTTTAGGGTCTAGGCTTTAAGGTTTAGGGTTTAGGGTTTTAAGCTTTTAGGATTTAGGGTTAGGGTTTAAGGTTTAGGATTTAGGGTTTAGAGTTTGTGGGTTTAGTTTTAGGGTTTGGGTTTTTTTGTTTATGGTTGTAGTTTTTAGTTTAGATTTGGGTTGCCAGGTTAGTTTAGTTTAGTTTACACTTTATGGTTTAGACATTAGAGTTTAGGGTTTAGGGTTTAGGGTTAGTTTAGTGTTTTAGATTTTGGGTTTTAGGGTTTTGGGTTTAGGGTTTAAGATTCTGTTTAGGTTTGGGTTTTAGGGCTTTAGTTTAAGTTTAAGGTTTAGGGTTAGGGTTTAGGATTTAGAGTTTAGGGTTTAGGGTTCAGGGTTTATGGTTTATGGTTTAGGGTTAGTTTAGGGTTTAAGATTTAGGGTTTTTTAGGGTTTAAGGTTTATGTTTAGTTTATTTTATGTTTAGGTTTATGTTTTATTTATTTTAATTTAGGTTATTTTAGTCTAGGTTTAAGTTTATTTTGTTTTTGTTTTAGGTTTAGGTTTTTTTAAATTAAGGGTTTAGGTTTTATTTTTTATTTATTTTAAGTTTTATTTTTAGGTTTATTCTTTGGGTTTAGGTTTTTATTTAGTTTTTGATTTATTTTATTTTAAGTTTATTTTTTTTATGAAGGATCTGAAAGTACGATTGATTTTAGCAACCTTAATACCCTAAATAAAAATAGAGAATCTCATTTTATCAGATTAGTAAATCTAAGTTAATGAAGCTTTAAAAAATTGAAATGTGAAAAGCAGTAGGATCGATAATATTCCAATAGAAGTGTGGAAATGTTTAGAGATCAAGGAATTTCTTGGCTTACAAATCTTTTAATGTCATTTTAAAGACTAAAAAGATGTCAGATGAATGGAGAAAGAGTTTGTTGGTTCCTATATTTAAGAATAAAGGTGATGCACAAGAGTGTGCAAATTATAGAGGAATTAAGTTAATGTGCCATACATTAAAATTATGGGAGAGAGTAATTGAGCATAGGTTACGATGTGATATAGAAGTTTCACAATCAGTTTGGTTTCATGCCAGGTAGATCTACTATGGATGTGATACATTTGTTAAGGGGTTTGATGGAGAAGAATAGAGAAAGTAAGGAGGATCTACATATGATATTTATAGATTTAAAGAAATCTTATGATAAAGTATCAAGAGATGTTCTTTGGAGAGTTCTAGAATAGAAAGGAGTTAATATTGGTTATATTCAAGTCATTAAGGATATGTATACTAGAGCTGTTACTTGTGTCCAAACACAAGGAGGATTGACAAAATATTTTCCTATTTCAATTGGATTACATCAAGGATCAACTTTAAGCCCTTATCTTTTTACTTTAGTTATGGATGTTCTTACTAGGCATTTATAAGAAGATGTACCTTGGTGTATGCTTTTTAATTGATGACATTCTTCTTGTTGATAAGACTAGAGAGGGAATATAATAGAAACTTGAATTATGGAAGTCAACTCTAGAGTCTAAAGGTTTTCATTTAAGTAGATCTAAAACTGAATATATGGAGTGTAATTTTAGTTGTAGAAGTTCTAGTGGTAGTATTGTGACATTAGGTGAACAAGTCATTAATAAGAGTGTGCATTTTAGATATTTAGGCTATATTATTCAAAATGGTGGAGAAATAGATGAAGATGTTATTAGTAGAATTCAAGTTGGATGGTCGAAGTGGAGGAATGCATCTGGCCTATTATGTGATAGAAAAGTTCCACTTAAACTTATGGGAAAATTTTATAAGATGGTGGTAAGACCTACAATGACTTATGGTGCAGAATGTTGGCCAATAAAAAAGAAACATAAGACTAAGTTATGTGTTACAGAGATGAGGATGCTTAGGTGGATGAGTGGCTTTACTCTTAGAGATAGAATCCAAAATGAGTATATTCGGGAAAAAGTTTTAGTACCTCTAGTGGTAGATAAGATTAGGGAGCGTCGCCTTAGATGGTTTAGCCACATAAAGCATTGGCCGTCCGATGACCCCGATTAGGAGAGTAGGTGCATTAGATTTGGCTTATGTTAAGAAAGGTAGAGGTAGACCTAAAAAGACTTGGTTAAAATGTATAAAAAATGATCTTAGTATACTTGATTTAAATGTGAATTTGACACATAATAGACAATAAAAGACGAAGGATTCATGTAACCACCTAGTGGGATTAAGGTTTGTTGTTGTTGTTGTTGTTGTTGATTTTATTTTTTTAGTTTAGTTTAGGATTTTATTTATTTTATTTTAGCTTAATTTTTATTTTTAATTTTATTTTGTTGTTAAGTTTAGGTTTAGATTTAGATTTAGGTTTTTATTTTTTTTTATTTTGGTTTAGGTTTTTTTATTTATTTTATTTTTAAGTTTTATTTAGTTTAGGTTTAGGTTTTTAGCTTTTTAGAATTTTGGGTTTAGGGATAGTTATGGCTTTAGGTTTTAGAGTTTAGGGCTTGGGGTTTAAGGTTTAGATTTTAGGGTTTAGGTTTATGGTTTAGGTTTTAGGGTTTAGGGTTTTAATGTTTATGGTTTAGTGTTTAGGGTTTAGGGTTTAAGGTTTTTAGGGTTTAGAGTTTACATTTGAGGGTTTAGGTTTTAGTTTAGGGTTTAGGGTTTTTCATTTTATTTTTTTTAATAGAGAAAAAATTTAGATTCAATAGTTCTTCTCTTCAATTTAATCAGCCAAGTAACACACCAAGATTTCTAAGACATAAGCGATGACATAGATAAAAATTAGCACACATAGAACAAATCAGAAACTCTAGGTAACTAAAACTGTCTCTACTATAAAGATACAGTTCCATAAGCAGTAGATCGAATCAATCATTCTTCAATTTCTCTATTTCCCATCATAACCACCCAGGATCTCGAGTAGTGGGATTCACCATCATATCCCCAATCTCTCCCTCCTCCACGAGCACGACTGTAACCTTCGTCGCTCCTCCCACCTCTATAACCACCACTGCTCTGACCACCACCTCAATAACCAGAACCTCCAAATCCCCAACTCAATAATCCACCTTAGCCTCCACCGCCAAATCTAGACTGACTGCAGAGATGTTCTGTCTAGGTGCTTCCCATTCTTAGGGTTTATGTTTAGGTTTATGTTTATTAGGTTTTAGGGTTTAGGTTTATTTTTTAATTTATTTAGTTACTCTAAGTTTAAGTTTAGGGTTAGGGGTTAAGGTTTAGGGTTTCGGGTTTAGGGTGTAGGGTTTAGGGTTTAAGGTTTAGGGTTTTATGGTTTATGCTTTTAGGGTTTAGGGTTTAGAATTAGATTTTAGAGTTTAAGGTTTAGGGTTTAGTATTTTTTAGGGTTTAGGGTTTAGGATTTAAGGATTAGGATTTTTTACTATATTAAGTAAATCAGAAGGTTTTGGTTTATTTGGTTTATTTTGTTCATTTTTTATTTATTTTAGTTATTTTATTTTTTGTTTTTATTTAGTTTAGTTTATTTATTTTAGTTTAGATTTTTTTCCTTTATTTTTTAGGTTTAGGTTTACGTTTATTTTTTAGTTCAATTTTTATTTTATTTTATTTTTTAGTTTTTGGTTATATTTTTTATTTTTAGGTTTAGGATTAAGTTTTCTTTTTGTTTTCTTAGGATTATGTTTAAGGTTTTAAGTTTTATTTTTAGTTTAGGTTTAGCTTTATTTTTAGTTTATTATATTTTATTTTGTTTAGGTTTATTTATTTTAGTTTAGGTTTAAGTTTATTTTATTTTATTTTAGGTTTATTTTTTTTAGGTTTTATTTTATTAATTTTACATTTTTTTAGGTTTATTTTTAGTTTTAGTTTATTTATTTATTTATTTTATGTTTAGTTTTATTTTATTCAGTTTTATTCTAAGTTTATTTTGTTTTTTTAGTTTAGTTTAGGTTTTATTTATTTTATTTTAGTTTATTTTTTACTTGTATTTTTTTTTTAGGTTTAGGTTTATCTTTTGGTTTAGGTTTTTAGTTTATTTTAATTTTTTATTTTATTTAGGTTTAAGTTTTCTTATTTATTTTATTTTTAGTTTTTATTTAATTTAGGCTTAGGTTTTCGTTTTTAGGATTTAGGATTCTAGGGTTTAAAGCAGTTTAGTGTTTCAGCTTAGGGTTTGAGGGTTTAGTTTAAGGTTTTTAACAAGGTTTGGGTTGGTTTAGTTTATAATTTAGACTTTAGGTTTTTATAGTTTTAGGGTTAATTTAGTTTATTTTAGTGGTAGGTTTTAGGTTTGGGTTTTATGGTTTAGTTTAGTTTATAGTATATGGTATAGGGTTAGGGTTTGGGTTTAGGTTTAGGATTTGGGTTTAGTGGTTGGTTTAGGGTTTTAGAGGTCTGGTTTTAATTTAGGGTTTTAGAGTTTAGGGTTTAGGGTTTAAGTGGTTTAGAGTTTATGGTTTAGGGTTTAGATTTTAGGGTTTGTTTATTTAGAGTTAGTTTAGTTTAGGTATTTTTTTATTAGAGTTTAGTTTTAGGTTTAGTGGTTTGTTTGGTTTAGGTTTTTAGGGTTTAGTTTTTTTTAAAAAAAAAAAATAAGTAAACTGGTATGTTTAGGTTTGTTTAGTTTATTTTTTATTTATTTTAGTTTCTTTTATTTTTATTGTTATTTCACATAGTTTATTTATTTTAGGGTTTTTTATTTTAGTTCAAGTTTTTTATTTTACTTTATTTCTTAGGTTTATAATTATGCTTACTTTTTTAGTTTACTTTTATTTTTTTTTAATTTTTTAAGCTTAGGTTTTATTTTTTATTTTTAGGTTTAGGTTTAGGTTTTTATTTTATTTTTTTAGGTTTAGGTTTTACATTTTTATTTTAGGATTATTTTTAGGTTTTATTTTGTTTAGGTTTATGTTTATGTTTATGTTTATTTTATTTTATTTTATTTAGGTTTAGGTTTTGGTTTAGTTTATTTTAGGTTGTATTTATTTTAGTTTATTTTATTTTAATTTAGGTTTAGGTTTATTTTATTTTCTTTATTTTATTTTTATTTTATGTTTAGTTTTCTTTTAGTTTAAAGTTTTGCTTTTATTTTATTTTATTTTTTTAAGTTTATGTTTTAGCTTTAGGTTTTATTTTATTTTATTTTAGGTTTATTTTATTTTTATTTTACATTTAGTTTTATTTTATTTAGGTTTTATTCTTAGTTCATTTTATTTTTAGTTTATTTTAGGTTTTTTGTTTATTTTATTTATTTTATTTTATTTTTATTTTAGTTAAATTTAAGGTTTAAGTTTAGGTTTTAGTTTAGGTTTAAATTTTATTTTATTTTATTTATTATATATAGGTTTATGTTTATTTATTTATTTTATTATTAGGTTTTATTTAGTTTAAGTTTAGATTTTTAACTTTTTTGGGTTTATGGTTTAGGGTTTAGGGTTTGGGGTTTAGAGTTTAGGGTTGTAGGTTTTAGGGTTTAGGGTTTAGGGTTTAGGGTTTAGAGTTTAGGGTTTAGGGTTTTAGGATTTAGGGTTTAGGGTTTAGTGTTTTTTGGGTTAGAGGCTTAGGGTTTAGGGTTTAGGGTTGAGTTTTTTTTATTAGAGTTTAGGCTTAGCTTTAGGGCTTAGGGTTACTTGGTTTAGGGTTTTTTGTTTTTTTTAAAAAGGGAAGAAATTCAGATTTAACACACCAAGTTTTTTGAGACACAAGCGATGACATAGATTAAAATTGAGCTCGCATAGAGAAAATTAATAACCTTAGACAACTAAAGCCATCCCTACAGTAAAGACACAGTTTCATAAGTAGTAGATCGGATCGACCGTTCTTTAAGTTCTCCAGTTCCCATCAGAACAACCTCAGCCTCTAGAGTAGCGTGATCCACCATCATATCCCTGATCTCTCCATATCCACTGACACCTCTAAATCTACCACCACCACTGTGATGACACTGACTCCACCTTTTCCTCCATCGCTAGATCTAGATTGCGCTTGTTTGATGGTGATGTTTTGACCGTAAGTTTATTTTTATTAGGTTTTAGGGTTTAGGTTAATTTTTTAATTTATTTAGTTTTTTTAGTTTGGGTTTGGTTTAGGTTAGGATTTAGGTATATTTTAGGTTTGGTTTAGGTTAAGGTTTAGGATTTAGTTAGGTTTAAGGTTTAGGGTTTAGGGTTAGGTTTTAGGGTTTAAGGTTTAGAGTTTAGTGTTTAGGCTTTATGGTTTTGGGTTTTAAGTATTTAGGGTCTAGGGTTTTGGGTTTTGGGTTAGCTTAGGGTTTAGTGTCCCATTAGTTTTTTTAGAGGGTTTAGGGTTTAGGGAGGTTTTAGGGTTAGTTTGGGATTTAAGGTTGTGGTTAGTGTATTTTAGGGTTTAGAGTTTTATAGGTTTAGAGTTTAGGAGTTTTTAGTTTTGGGTTTAGGGTTTATGGTGTAGGGTTTAGGGTTGAGGGTTTTCTTTAAGAGAAATTAAGTAAATCGGTAGGTTTAAGTTTATTTATTTTATTTTATATTAATTTTTATGTTGATTTAGGTTTATTTTTAATTTTTTATTTAGTTTAATTTATTTATTTTAGGTATATTTATTTCAGTTTAGGTTTTTTATTTTAATTTATTTTTTAGGTTTAGGTTTAGGTTTATGCTTATTGTTTTGTTTTGTTTTATTTGTTTGTTTATTTTTCATGTTCATGTTTTATTTTAATTTTAGGTTTAGGTTTAGGTTGTATTTTATTTTTTTTTAGGTTTAGGTTTTAGGTTTTATTTTAGGTTTATTTTAGGTTTTTAGTTTAGGTTTAGGTTTATTTTATTTATTTTATTTATTTTTTAGGGTTTAGGTTTATGTTTATTTATTTTGTATTTTTTTTATTTTATGTTTATGTTTTTTAGTTTATGATTTAGGTTTTATTTTTTTATTAATTTTATTTTATTTTAGTTTTATTATATTTTTATTTTATGTTTAATTTTTATTTTATTTAGGTTTTTTATTCTTAGGTTTATTTTATTTTATAGTTTAGTTTATTTTTATTTTAGTTTTAACTTTTTTTTTTATTTTTAGGTTTAGGTTTAGGTTTAGCTTTTAGTTTTGGTTTTTATTTTATTTTATTTTATTTATTTTTTTAGGTTTAGCTTTTTTGATTTATTTTATTTTTATATTTTATTTAGTTTAGGTTTAGGTTTTTAGGTTTTTAGGGTTTAAAATTTAGGGTTTATGGTTTGGGTTTAGGGTTTAGTGTTATAAGTTTTAAGTTTTAGGGTTTAGGGTTTATGGTTTAGGGTTTAGGGTTTTAGGGTTTAGAGGGTTTAGGATTTTGAGGTTTATTAGGGTTTAGGTTTGGTTTAGGGTTCAGGTTTTAGGTTAGGGGGTTTTCATTTTTTAATTTTTTTTAATTTTTCTTAATTTTTTTATTTATTTTTTCCTTTTTAAAATTAAGCAAATTGATAGGTTTAGGTTTATTTAATTTATTTTCTATTTATTTTAGTTTATTTTTTTATTTTTATTTAGGTTTATTTTTATTTTTATTTTTATTTAGTTTTATTTATTTTATTTTTTTTTTTTTTTTTTAGGTTTAAGTTTATTTTTTAGGTTTTTATTTTATTTTATTTTTAGGTTTTATTTTTATTTTTTATGGTTAGATTTAGGTTTATGTTCTTATTTTATTTCTTAAGGTTATGGTTTTAGGTTTTATTTTAAGTTTATTTTTAGGTTTAACTTTTTAGTTTAGGTTTAGGTTAATTTTTAGTTTATTTTATTTTATTTGGGGTTTAGGTTTAGGTTATGGTTTAGTTTATTTTAGGTTAAGGTGTATGTTTTATTTATTTTAGTTAAGTTATTTTAGTTTAGGTTTAGATTTATTTTATTTTTATTTTAGGTCTAGTGTTTTTTTTTTTAAGTTAGGGTTTAGTTTTATTTCTTATTTATTATTAGGTTTATTTTTTAAGTTTATTTTTTAGGTTTATATTTTTATTTAGTTTTTATTTTATTTTATTTTAAGTTTATTTTTTCTTTTAGGTTTTTATTTTATTTATGATCTTTATTTTTTAGTTTACATGTTTTATTTATTTATTTTATTTTAGTTTTTTCTCTTTTTTAGGTTGGTTTAGGTTTTATTTAGGTTTTGTTTTTTTTTTATTTTATTATTTTATTTTGTTTTGGTTTATTTATTTTATTTTTTAGGTTTTATTTAGTTTAGTTTAGGTTTTAGCTTTTTTAGGGTTTAGGGTTAAGGGTTTAGGGTTTTATTTTAGTTTAGGTTTTTTTTCTTAGTTTAGAGTTTATGTTTTACTTTTTATTTATTTTTAGGTATATTTTTTAGGTTTATGTTTTTGTTTAGTTTTTATTATACTTTATTTTGGGTTTATTTTATTTTTATTTGACATTTAGTTTTTATTTTGTTTAGGTTTTTTATCTTTTGGTTTATTTTATTTTTTTAGTTTAATGTAGGTTTTTATCTATTTTATTCTAGTTTATTTTTTATTTATTTTATTATTTATTTTTATTTAGGTTTATTTTTTCTTTTTATTTAGTTTGTTTTATTTATTTTAGGTTTACTTGTTTTAGTTTAGGTTTTTCATTTTAGTTTATTTTTTAGCTTTAGCTTTAGGTTTATTTATTTTATTTTAGCTTTAGTTTTTTTTTAATTTATTTTTTTTAGGTTTAGGTTTAGGTTTTATATTGGTTTATTTTAGGTTTTTTATTTAGTTTAAGTTTATTTTTCATTTATTTATTTAATTTAATTTAGGGTTAAGATTTAATTTATTTTAGATTTAGGTTTATGTTTTACTTATTTTAGTCTAGTTTATTTTAGTTTAAGTTTAGGTTTATTTTATTTTGTTTATTTTATGTTTAGGTTTTTTTTTAGGTTTAGGTTATTTTAGGTTTAGGTTTTGATTTTATTTATTTTAGTTTAGTTTATTTTTGTTTAAGTTTATGTTTGTTTTATTTTGTTTATTTTATTTTTATTTTAGGTTTAGTTTTTTTTTCTTTAGTTTAGGGTTTTGGTTTTATTTTTTATTTATTTTGGTTTAGGGTTTTATTTAGTTTTTTATCTTTTTTTATTTTATTTTTTTTATTTTATTTTTATTTAAGTTTTTACTCTTAGGTTTCTTTAATTTTTAATTAAGTTTAGATTTTATTTATTTTATTTTATTTTATTTTATTTTTTATTTTATTTTATTTTATTTTTTAGGTTTAGGTTAGGTTTTATTTTATTTTATTATTTTATTTTATTTAGGTTTAAGTTTTATTTATTTATTTTCCTTTAAGGTTTTATTTAGTTTAGGTTTACATTTTTAGGTTTTCAGGATTTAGGGTTTAGGGTGTTGGGGTTTAGGATTTAGGGTTTATGGTTAGTTTAGGGTTCATGGTTTAGAGTTAGTTTTAGGATTTAGGGTTTAGGATTTAGGTTTTATGGTTTAGAATTTTTTTAAAAAAAATTAAATTAAGTGAACTCGTCAGTTTAGGTTTATTTAGTTTATTTTTAATTTATTTTAGTTTATTTTATTTATTATTTTTATTGAGTTTATTTTTTATTTTATTTATTTTATTTATTTAGGTTTCTTAATTTTAGTTTTTTAGGTTTATGTTTAGGTTTATATTTATTTTTTAGTTTACTTTTATTTTTATTTTATTTTTAATGTTTAGGTTTTATTTTTTATTTTTAGGTTTAGGTTTAGGTTTTTATATTATTTTTTCAGGTTTAGGTTTTAGGTTTACTTTTAGGTTTTATTTTTAGATTAGGTTTAGGTTTATTTTAAGTTTATTTTATTTTATTTAGTTTAGGGTTTAGGTTTAGTTTCGTTTAGGTTTAGGTTTAGGTTTTATTTATTTTTGTTTAGTTTCTTTTAGTTTAGGTTGAGGTTTATTTTATTTTGTTTATTTTAGGCTTAGGTTTGTTTTTTAGTTTAAGGTTTAGGTTTTATTTTTCATTTATTTTTATGTTTATTTTTTAGGTTTAGGTTTTTATTTAGTTTTTATTTTATTTTATTCTAGGATTTTAATTTTTATTTTACGTCGACTTTTTATTTTATTTAAATTACTTATTTTTAGTTTTATTTTATTTTAGTAAGTTTATTTATTTTTTTAGTTTTAGTTTTATTTTATTTTATTTTTTAGGTTTATTTAGGTTTCTAGTTTAGGTTTTATTTTATTTTATTTAGGTTTAGGTTTATTTATTTATTTTATTTTAAAGTTTTATTTAGGGTTTAGGGTTAATTTCGGGGTTTAGGGTTTCAAGTTTTTTTTTTAAATTAAGTAAACCTGTAGGTTTAGGTTTATTTAATTTATTTAATTTATTTTTTAATTTTTTATTTATTTTATTTTTATTTTATTTATTTTTTATTTTTTTTATTTTATTTAGTTTGGTTTATTTATTTTAGTTTTATATTTTATTTATTTTAGGATTTAAGTTTATTTTTTAGTAGAGTTTTATTTTATTTTATTTTAGGTTTAGGTTTTATTTTATTTTAGGTATAGATTTAGGTTTTATTTATTTTTTTTAGGTTTTAGGTTTTATTTTTATTATTTTTAGGTTTTATTTTTAGTTTAGGTTTATTTATAGTTTATTTTGTTTTATTTAGTTTAGGTTTAGCTTTAGCTTTTATTTTTAGAATTAGGATTAGGTTTTATTTATTTTAGTTTACTTTATTTAGGTTTAGGTTTATTTTATTTTGTTTATTTTCTTTAGGTTTATTTTTTTTTAGTTTAGTTTTTTTAGTTTGGGTAGGTTTTATTTTATTTATTTTATTTTATTTTAAGGTTAATTTTTTTTTAGGTTTTATTTTGTTTTATTTTATTTTATTTTACATTTATTTTATTTAGGTTTTTATTCTTAGGATTATTTTATTTTTAACTTTAGTTTTTGTTCTCATATATTTTATTTTAGTTTATTTTTATTAATTTTTTTTTATTTTTTTAGGTTTATATTTTAGTTTATGTTTTATTTTATTTAGGTTTAAATTTTTATATATTTTATTATTTTATTTTAGTGTATTTTATTTTAGGTTTTGTGGTTTTAGGGTTTAGGGTTTTTGGGTTTAGTTTAGGAGTTTAGAGGGGAGGTTTGGTTGTTTAGGGTTTTTAGGGTTTAGGTTAGGGTTAAGGTTTAGGTTAGTTTGGGTGTGGTTGGTTAGTTTAGGTTTAGGGTTATTTTAGGTTTTGTTTTAGGGTTTAGGGTAGGTTTTAGAGTGGTTTAGGTTAAGTTAGGTTTAGGATTTTAAGGTTAGGTATGTTTAGTTTAGGGTTTAGGATTATGGTTTAGAGTTTAGGGTTTAGGATTTTTTTAAGAAGGTTTAGGATTTAAGTTTGTTTTTTGGGATTTAGGTTATGGTAGGTTTGAGGTTTTAAATTAAGTAAACCCAGAGGTTTAAGTTTAATTTATTTTTATTTTTTAGGTTGATTTTTATTTATTTTTTGTTTATTTATTTTAGGTTTATTTATTTTAGTTTAGGTTTCATATTATTGGTTATTTAGTTTAGGTTTATTTATTTTATTTTAGTTTTATTTTATTTTATTTTTTTATGTTTAGGTTTTATTTTTATTTTTAGGTTTAGGTTTATTTTTTTTTATTTTTAGCTTAGGTTTTAGGTTTTATTTTTTTATTTTTAGGTTTTATTTTTTTAGTTTAGGTTTATTTTGTGTTTATTTTATTTTATTTAGTTTAGGGTTTAGGTTTATTTTATTTTATTTTTAGGTTTTTATTTTATTTATAGTTTATTTTAGTTTAGTGTATTTAATTTTCTTTATTTTATTTTATTTTAGGTTTAGGTTTTTTTTAGTTTAGTTTAGGTTTTATTTTTTAGGTTTAATTTTAGATTTATTTTTTTTAAGGTTTAGGTTTTATTTAGTTTTGTTTTATTTTCTTTTAGGTTTATTTTATTTTATTTTGTGTTTAGTTTTCTTTTATTTAGGTTTTTTATTCTTAGGTTTATTTCCTTTTTTATTTACTTTAGGTTTTATTTATTTTATTTTAGTTTATTTTATTTTTTCATTTTATAGGTTTTAGGTTTAGGTTTTAGTTTATTTTTATTTTATTTATTTATTTTATTTTATTTTAGGTTTTTTTTTATTTATTTTTTTTAGGTTTTATTTCATTTAGGTTTAGGTTTTAGGGTTTATTTTAGGGTTTTTAGGTTTGGGGTTTATTTAGGGTTTGGGGTTTTTGGGTTTAGGGTTTAGGATTTTATTTTAGGTTTAGGGTTTAGGGTTTTAGGGTTTAAGGTTTAGGGTTAGGTTTAGGTTTTTTAGGGTTATTTTTTTTAATTTTTTTAAATTTAAATTTTTTTTTAAAATTAAGTAAACTAGTAAGTTTAGGTTTATTTTGTTTATTTTTATTTATTTTAGTTTATTTTATCTTTTATTTTTATTTAGGTTTATTTTTATTTTTATTTAGTTTAGAGTTTAGTTTATTTATTTTAGGTTTATTTATTTTACTTTAGGTTTTTTATTTTAGTTTATTTTTTTAGGTTTAGGGTTAGGTTTATGTTTATTTTTTAGTTTAGTTTTATATTTTATTTAGGTTTAGGTTTTATTTTTATTTTAGGTTTAGGTTTAGGTTTTATTTTATTTTTTTAAGGTTTAGGTTTTAAGTTTTTTTTTAAGTTTTATTTTTTAGGTTTATTTTTAGTTTATTTTATTTTATTTAGGGCTTAGGTTTAGGTTTTATTTATTTTAGTTATTTTATTTTAGTTTAGGTTTTATTTTTTTTTAGTTGGGTTTAGTTTTATTTTTTATTTATTTTTGGGTTTATTTTTTAGGTTTAGTTTTATTTAGTTTTTTATTTTATTTTTTTTATTCTAGTTTATTTTATTTTCTTATTAGGTTTTAGTTTAGGTTTTTATTATTTTTATTTTTTTATTTTATTTTGGTTTAGGTTTTTTTATTTATTTTATTTTTATATTTTATTTAGTTTAGGTTTAGGTTGTTAACTTTTTAGGATTTAGGGTTTATGGTTTAGGTTTAGTTGAGGGTATAGGGGTATTTTTTTAGGGTTTAGGTTTTAGGGTTTAGGGTTTTGAGGTTTAAGGTTTAGGTTTAGTTTAGGTTTGGCTTAGGTTTTTTAATTTAGGGTTTAGATTTTATTTTTTAATAGGGAACAAATTCAGATTCAATAGTTCTTCTTTTTTATTTCATAAACGAAGTAACACACCAAGTTTTCTAAGGCACGAATGATGACATAGATAAAAATGAACATACACACAAATCAAAACCCTAGATAACTAGAATCATCTCTATAAAGACATAGTTCCATAAGCGTGATAGGATCACCATTCTTGAGTTTCTCCGTTATCAACCACCCCGGCCTATCGAGTAGTGGGATCCACCATCATATCCCCGATCTTTCCCTCCACCACCACCATGCATGTAACCTCCATTGCTCCTCCCGCCTCAATAACCACCACTACTCCAACCACCATGTCCATATCCACCAGCACCTCCAAATCCCCCACCACCATTGAGGTAATCGCCTCCACTGCAAGATCTAGATTGAGCCTGATTGATGGTTATGTTCCTATAGTCAAGATTCTTCCCATTCTTAGGGTTTAGATTTTTTTAGGGTAATTAGGGGAATTTTATTGACATAGAGAAAAACTACAAAGTCCTTAGAAGGGATAAATCTATAAACTAATGCTCAAAGAGCTGCAATAAGTCCTAAAAAGATAAACCCCCTAACTATTACAATAATATAAGGAAATAAAAAACAACAACAAAAGCAAAAGCAAAACCAAATCAGCAACAACAATAGATCCATGTGTGCAACAGTAACATCCACTAGGTCCTTTTGATACCAGTAAGATCCACCTGCAAGATTCTCCCAACCTATAAAAGAAATTTGCAACATACTAATGAAAGGATGAGTACAATTAAGCAAGCATAAAGAGTATGAGCAAAGAAAAGGAGAAAAGTAAAGAAAAGGCTCGCTCGATAATCATCTCAAGAGCAACACTATATGTAAGCATCCAAACTTTCAAGAAGGGTTACAATTACATATATTGCTACCGCCAAAAGAAGATATAGAGGGTAACATCAAGGCCATCATTGCCAGGATACCTCTTGTAGCCCATCATCCCAAGTCCATCACCCTGCAAGGCTACAAACTCTTCCAAGCGACATAATAACCACAAAGCCACCAAAACAAATAAGCCCAAAAAAATCAACCAACCATCGGACAATAGGTACATTAGGAACACCACAAAAGCCACCACCAATGAGGAACAACAACATCAATTGGAGCAAGCATCATGACCTTAACAACACAAACTAGAAAAAGCCAAGACCAAAAAAAAAAATACAAGAGCTCATGTCCTCCACAAATAAAGAGGAAAGGTGGCAAGGCTGTCACCCAAACTAGAAAAAGGAAAGCAATAGTAGAAAAGAGGGGAGAACCATAGCAAGAGCATGCCAACCAGCATGTCAGCAATAGAGCAAGAAATAAAGGCCAAAATATCCACCCATCCAACCAACCAAATAACCAACCAAATAACATAGCCTCCCAGCCAACCACCACACTAGCAAAAAAAATTTAACTCAGTGAAAAGACCAACAACATCCATCATGCCAAAACCACCCAAGACAACCAGGAAAAGGGTCAAAGCACACAACAACATCCACCAAGCCCAACCAAAGTAGCAGAAATTCTGATCCATGTGAGGTGAATAGCCAGCCAAAAAAATGGAGCAAAGATCAGTAAGACAGACTAAAAGCCATCCATCAGGAGCAATAGTAATACAACATAAACACCACCAAGCCAAAAACAAAAAGGAGGAGAAATATCAATGAGTGCAAGCATCATAACCACAACCAAGTTAAGCACCAATACACCAAACCAAGTCTCTATATCCCAAAGAAAAATAATAGCCACTAAACAGCCATCAACTAGCCAACCTAATTTAACAACAAAAATAAAAGCAGTTGTTGCCTTAAGAGGAAGACCATTATAGGAAGAGGCTGAAACCACAACCAAAAGAAACAAACCAAAACCACCAAAACCCAATCCACAAAAAGATAAAATAATAGTCAACAAATAACCTCCACCTTGCCAAATCCAATCCAAAATTAGACCTCCAACAGCCCTTTGGATCTACCACCAATAGAAGTGGATAAACTAGCCAACCCAGCTAACCAACCTAGCTCCAACCACCCACCCAGCCAACAAGGCCAACCAACCAACCACAAGAGTAAAAAAATCCATCTTAGTTAAGGAAGAAACCAGCCTAGAGATATGGCAAACCCCATATAGAAAATAGCAGGAAAAGCTACCACCTAAATGAAGGTCACCAAAAATAACCAAGCAACAATAATCACCCAGCCAGGAAAACATCAACCACTAGGCTGGAAAAACCAAAACAACCTAGGTAGAAAAAACATGAACCACTAGGTAGCAACCACCATGCCAACCCAAAAGCAAGAGCTCAAAAAAAACCCAAAGATAGGCCTAAGAGTAAAAATAAGTAAATGGCCACAACTCAAAGAGGGTTTAACAAAGGGGAACCAAAAGGGCTCATCAAAACCAAGAGAAAACCAAACCAAGAAAATTATAATCTGAGATAAGGATATCAAGTGCTATTTAAATTGAACCAAACCCCTTAAAATTTAGGCAAATTTTGATTGTCAAATAAAGTGAAATAAATTAAGTTGGAAGTTAAAGTAGCCAAGAAATTAGCACAAGCATTACCTTCTCGAAGGATATGGGAAATTTTATAATAAACTTGAGAAAGAAGATTTTTAGTATGATTGAAAAGATAAAATAAATCAGCATTTCCTATTCTATTAGAGTTTAGCATGTCAAGATGCAAGAGCGCTTCAACTTCAATCCAGATGTTGAGGAAACCTTTATTCAAATAAATTTTAATAGATTTATTGATACCATAAGCTCAACAGATAAGAACATGCTTTGAGAGGATAGGAAAAGCACAAATGATAATACCTTTAGAATCTCTAAGAATACCACCACACCATATTTATTGGAAGCAATAACCATCATTCATTTTAATCAATTTTTTTTTGGTTTGATCCAATAGATAATCCTAGCTCTTTTATAAGAGTCAACATCAGGCAGAATGATACCCAATTTTTTAACTACAAATTTATAGCCTCTAAAATGAATATTACTAATAAGATTGGCATTAAACAAAGCATGAATTTTTTTTCTTTGGTTCTAGCCAAGATCTTTTATGGCTCATAGAATACCATGATATTTAGCATCATTTATGTCCATCCAGATGAACCAAATAAGGGTAATAATAACTAGAACTTTGATATGACCTTTAAATTTTTTTTGGAAATAGACTTCAAAAGTTGATATATGGAAAGATAGTCATGAAAGAAGTTTGTATTAAATAAATCCTCATACCATAACCATAATTTAGAAGCAATAGCACCATTGACAAAAACATGATTAACATTTTCAATATGAAAGCAACAATAGCACTTTGAAGGCAAATAAAACCCTTTATTCTAGAGCAAAGAGTCCACTTGAATAAAGTTATTCAAAATCTTTCAAGCTAAAATCAAATAAGAAATGGGAATGATATTGTTCCAAAGTTTAATGAAAACATTAGAGGAGTTTTGCTTATCTTTAATAAAATTCCAAAACTCTATAAGAACAAAATCACCATTGTAAGAAAGCTTAAAGAAAATTTGGTTAGGTTTGTTAGAAAAAATAGGGATATTTTTAAAGTTATCTAAAGGAGAAATAGGGATATAATTCTCAGGTTTGTTTTCATTCCAAGTGTTATTATGCTAGAAAGAGTTAACTTTGATATCTACAGTTGAGTGGGTAGATAAAAGGGCGTCAATAGAGCCATTGCCAATCCAATTATCTTGCCAAAAGAAAGAAGAACCCGAATGAATACCTCAAGATATTAAGGGTTTAGCAACACATTTAATGGAGAAAAGCCTTTTCCAAACTAGAGAGTCACCAACTTTAAAAGCATAGATAAGAGGGTGTTTACCTTGGCAATATTTTTTCATCATAAAATTAGCCCAAAGGCTATCATTCTTTCTAAAATTCCACCAGAGCTTATGAGAGAAGGGAGTAATAGCTTCACAAATCAATTTGCAACTGAGAGCACCTTCACCCAAGGGACCACAACATTTATACCAGGAAGTCCAATGCATTCTTTTAGTAGAATTATTGGATCCCCAAAAAAATTTATTAAGCAAGCGATCAATTCTGATAAGAGTAGCATTAGTGGGGATAATAGTTTGAATCAAATAAAGAGGCATTGAATTGAGAGTACTTTTAAGAATAGTGAGCCTACCACCAAATAAATGTAAATAAAATTCCCAAACAAAAAATTTATTTAAAATTTTTTGAATTAACTCATCAAAAAGATGGGATCATTTTGGACCTTTAAAAAGAGGAGCACCCAAGTACTTAAGAGGAAGGTGTTGATGTTTAAAGTTAGTGATATGTAGGATTTGATTAATTTTATTATTGGAGATGCTTGAAGAAGTAATAAAATAGTTTTTGTTATCATTGATAGATAGACCACTTTGTCTACCAAATTTATTTAAGAAAATCTTGAGATTCTTCATGATGATAGAAGTAAAATAATGAAATAATCTACAAAGCTTAAAGAAACATGAAGACCACCAAGAGTTCTAGTACATACTAAGATTGTTTAAGAATAGATCATTGATGCACCTAGATAAGTACTCAACAAGTAATAATAAATAAGGTAGAGATAGAGGATTCCCTTGTCTTTGGCCATGGAAGAAAGAAAGAAAGCCCAAGGCTTCCCATTAAGAAAAAAATTGAAAAATATAAATATAATTTTAATAAGAAAGATAAATTTATTAGAAAACCAAATAAATTTAGAATATGGATAAGAAAATCCCAAGAGATATTTTCAAAAGCTTTGGTAATATCTAATTTGAACATAATGTTGCCACTAAGTCTTAGCATCTAAATCATGAATAAATTGGTGAGCAAGAATTTTATTAGAAATAGATATACCTCTAACAAAACGTTTGGTTTAGAGAGATAATCCTATGAAGTAAAGGATGAGCTTGGTTAGAATTTTGGAAATCACTTATTAGAAAAGGTGGAAAGACTAATAGGTCTAAAATCACTCCAATAGTCCAGATTATCTTTCTTAGGTAAGAGAACAATAGAAGTGCTAGAAAAATATTTAGGAAAAGGATTACCATTAAAAAAATAACCACAGCCTCAACCAAATCATTTTTAATAATAGACCAACATTTTTGAAAAAATTGGGTAGTGAAACCCTCCGGACTAGAAACAGAATCTATGTTCATGCTATTAAGAACTTTAAAAATTTCTTCTTCATTAGGTACAAAAGTAAGCAAATCATTGTCATTATTAGTTATAGTAGAAGGAATCAAGTGCGATTTAGAAATAGCTTCATAAGAGCAACTCTTTTTAAGCATATTTCTAAGGTAATTAATGACAGAATCCTTAATATCATTATTCTCCCTAATCCATTCTCCATTGTCATCTTTAATCTTTTAATATTATTTAAAGCTCCCTTTTTATTAACTAAAGCATGGAAATATCTAGAATTTTTGTCACCATCTGCAATATGTTTGCTGGTAGCTTTTTAGTGCCAATAAGTCTCTTCCATATTTTAAAAATTAATAAGTTTATCTTTCACCTCAGTCAAGTCCTTAATCTTAGTATGATCAGACATTAGTAGATCACAAACCAATTTTTCCATTTCTTTGATATTAGCAAAAATGTTTTTAAAATAATGCTTGTTCTACCAACCTAGATTTTGTTTAAGTCTTTTAAGCTTAAACCAAGATCTAATCATCCCCATAATCGAATTGTCAGGATATAAGGGAGCTTTTTAATTATTAGCCACAACATTAAAGAAATCAATATGCTGAATCCACATTTTAAAAATCTAAAATGAGAAATTTTTAATATTTAGAGTAATCTTTAATAGAAACCAAAAGAGGAGCATGATCGATAAGGTTCTTAAATGATCGATAAGTAATATGCCATTGAGTAATCCAATGAGTATTAAAAGAATCTGGTCCAACCTTTGATAAAGTCTAGTTTTCAAGTAAAATTTGAACCCTTAATATCAATCAAATTGCAATCAAGGATCATATTGGAAAATTCTTCCATGGAATGAATATTAGAGAGCAACCACCACTTCATTCAAGAGAATAAAATAGTGTTGAAATCCCCACCAACAAACCAACATTTATTGAGAGAGTAAAAAATTTCTCAAATTTTCCCAAAGAAGATTTCTAGATCTATTAAGATGCATGATAAAAAGAGCCCAAAACACAATAGTCACCATAAGATATTTGAGTGTGACAACTTGTTGAAAATCATCAAGAATAGAAACCTCCACAAAATTATTCCAAAAAAACCAAATTTTATTACTAACATTAGAGAAAATTTTATTGAAATTGATCATTCTACCAACATGTTTAAATTTTTTTTTTTTGCATGAATAAGAGGCTCCAAAATAATAAGTAAAGAAATATTATGAATATGACAAAGGATTCTAATATGGTAAATAGAGGGTAATCCCTCTAACATTCCAAATAAGAAAATTAAACATAAGGAAAGGGGTTAAGAAAAGGTTAAGAGAGAGAGGGATGTCAAACATATCTAGTATTTTTGGACAATTTAAGAGGAAGTTTTAACATTTTTTTCTTTTAGCATGATAAGTTTGGAAACCATTTCCTTTTCCCATAGAATCATCATCCGAGAAGGATTTAGCAACATTAGTAATAGATTTGGGAAGTCTCTATATAAGTGAGTTCCCCTTCTTCCAAGCCATTAGAATTTATTAAAGGCAAATGAGCATCAGGTATAGTAAGTGAGGGAGCCAAAATAGATTTATTGAAAAGGCATGTGTCAACATCCAACCCTTCTTCAATACCCACATTATAAAACCAAATCTTCTTGAGAATTTGAATCATCCTAAACTGAAGTAAAGTAAGGTTTTTCAAACTGAATATCTTGAGAAACCAAAGCCATATTCTCCATTGAATTTGAATGATGCATAACATTGATATCCTCATTAATATTTTCAATTAAAGCTTCATTTTCATCAATCAAAATTGGTAAGGATGCGGGGATCAACTCAGAGGAAAAAAATCATCATCCAAAAGTTTAGAGAAATTATTATTTTGCATATTAGAAACCTTCAATTGCATAGAATAAATAAAAGGTAAAATAGCCTTATTAGGAACATTTAATGAATCTTTTTTTGCTGAATTAACTTTTTAATATTTAATGGTGGTCTACCTTGGGTTAAAAACAATAGTTTCCTTAATAGAAATTTTCTTTTTTTAGGTGAGGATGTAGAATGAAACATTCAATTACCATGCCCATGGATTTTACAATGGGAATAAAAGACAAGGAAATTTTCAAACTCAACTTTCTACATATAACCATAATTTTTAGATCCCTACAAAGAGTAAACTTTCCAACCAAAGTGAATTCAAATGACTTAGCAAACTTTTCCACAGTCAAATTAGAGCACATATCTGCAAGCATGCCTCGAAAAGAAGTCAAAACAAGTTCCAAGGACTCACTTGAATAGGTATCCTTAACAATGAAGGCATTTTTGAATGATTTCGTTGCAGCCAAAGTCAAGGTAGTTGATGCCCTAGTAGGATCCATTGGATCCATCAGTTTCACCCATGAAATCATCGGGGAAGACACCAAGCCATGGCATCACTAAGAAAAAACATGATACAGCCAATGATCATCAATTCCAAGGAATCTAGTGAGAATCACACCAAACATCATCAAGGCTAAAAGCCAAAAATAGAGGGGAAAATGGGAATCTGAACGAGGTCAGGGCTCAGTGTGGGTGTGTACAAAGGGTAGGGACATATTCAACATGAGTTGATGACTCACACTTATTAGGATTAGGTTTAGGTTTACTAGGTTTTAAGGTCTAGGTTTATTTTTTAATTTATTTAGTTACTTTAGGTTTAGGTTTATGGTTTGAGGTTTAGGGTTTAGGGTTTAGGGTTTAGAGTTTAGGTGAAGGGTTTAGGGTTTAGAGTTAGGGTTTATGACTTTAGGTTAAAGTTTAGGATTTTTAGGTTTACATTTAGGTTTAAGATTTAGGGTTTTATTATTTAGGGTTTAGGTTTGGGTTAGTTCATAGTTTAGGATTGGGGTTTAGGATTTATTTAGGTTTTTTTAAATTAAGAAATGTAAGTTTAGGTTTATTTAGTTACTTGGGTTAGGGTTTAGGGTTTAGGTTTTAGGTTTATGCTTGGGTTTAGGGTTTGATTTGGGGATTAGGTTTAGAGTTTAGGGTATTTTAGGTTTAGGGGTTTAGGGTTTAGGTAGAGTTTAGTTTTTAGGTTTTAGGTTTAGGTGGGTTTAGTTTAGGTTTTGTTTTTTTAGCGAGAATAAATTGATTTAACATTTCTTTTTTTATTTCATCAACCAAGTAACACACTAAGTTTTCTAAGACATATGACATAGATTAAGAATATGAGCATAGAATCAATAACCATAGCAAACTAAGACCATCTCTACTGTAAATACATAGTTCCATAAGTAGCAAATTGGATTAGCCATTCTTCAATTTCTCTAGTTCCCATCAACCACCGGCTTCTGAGTTGTTGGATCCACCATCATATCCTCGATCTCCTCTCACCACACCTGTAACTCCCCACTCCTCGCCTCCAATACCACCACCGCTCACCACCACTTCCATATCCACCAGACCTCTAGATCCCCACCACCACTCGATAACGTCTCCACCTTCACCTCAACCGCCAGATCCCGGTCGACATGATGTTGCTACCATCAAGGTTCAACCCATACTTAGGGTTTAGGATTAGTTTATTAGGTTTTAGGGTTTAGGTTTATTTTTTATTTATTTAGTTACATTAGGTTTAGGTTTAGGATTTAGGGTTTAGGGTTAGGGTAAGGGTTTAAGGTTTAAGGTTTAGGGTTTAGGGTTTTAGGATTTATGCATTTAGTGATGGAGGTGGGCATTCTATCTCTTGGTCAGATTGAGAGAACTTGGGTATTGGAAATGACGAAAGAAGATATGTTGGATAACTAGCGCTCCCACTAAGGATTGCCAAGATTTTACCACTAAGCTCTGAAACCACAAGAATAACTTAAATAATTTATAATTGCCAAAAGATCTCCTTCATTCTAGTAAGGAGGGCTACTTATAGCCATTACAATCATCTTTTAAAAGAAAAGAATTCAAAACATAGAGGGAAAGGTGGGTGTTCACATTAATGAGAATCATCAAATTGCCTTATTATTTTATGACATCCACCCATTTTAAATGTTTTCATTTTATATGCATTCAACCACCTCACAAGTCATGCTTTGAATTTTTAAATACAGAATTTCAAACATAGAGTTTCTAGAAGAAAATTAAAAATTACATAAACAAAAAAAGATGAAATCATAAAATGGGCCTTAGGCTAATGGGCTAAGCCTTATTTTTTCTTAAATTTTCTTGGGCTTTAGCTTGAGATCTTGTAAATGGACCTTGAGCTCTAATTTTTGGATCTTCATGATGTTCTACATCAACTCCCCTGGGCTCAATTGAACTCTATAGAGTTGAAATCTAAGAATTCTTCTACTAATTGTGGGGCTAAAGTCTCCAAATCAGTACGGATCAACCATGTGTCTTCAACTGGTGGCTTAATCTTCTAACAAACTAGAAAATGATGTTCAGAAGTTGGATTAATGGGTGCTTCCTTAGTGATAATATAGTAAATTTTAAATAAAGGGGGCTTCTGTAAGTACGGTGTTATATCTCATGCTAAAGTGTTAGACTAAACAAGTGTAGGTTTTATAATTGTCTCATATGATAGGATATCTTCTATATTAATAACTTGATGAATGAGCATATCAACAAGAAAATCAAGGTGATAAGCATTAGTTCCAATTTTCATAAGAATTTTAAATTGACCACAAGCCCATGCATGTAATTTCTTATATCTAGTGGTTTGATAATGCTTAGGTCGAATGCGAATCAATACGTAATCATCTTCCTTAAATTCTTTCATTGAACGATTATGATTTTTCTTAAAAGCATAGTTTTCATTACTTATAGTAATTTTCTTTCTTATATCTTCATGGAGGCTTTGAAAATCTTTACCAAATGAGAATGCTGCATCAAAAAATACATGAGCTGGTAGGTTTGTTATATCTATTGGTCATTGTGGGTTTTGACCATAGACTATCTTAAATGGTGATTATTTTGTAATTCTAAAAATAGCAATATTATAAAAAAATTCTGAGGTTGGCAAATGTAAATCCTAATTTCCTAAACTTTCATTTAATAAGCATGTAAGCAAATTTCTAAGGTATGATTAACTACTTGCCATCCATCGTTTGGGTGAAAGGTGAAGAAAATTTTAATTTGGTACCTAATAATTTACATAATGTTTTTTCAAATATATGAGACAAACTTAACATCTCTGTCAAAAATAATGGTTTAAGGGAGACCATGGAGTCGCACTATTTCCTTAAAACATAATTTGGCTATATAAGAAGCATCATTTCTTTTTGAATAAGGTATAAAATGAGCCATTTTTGAGAACCTATGCACTACAACAAAAAATGTTATCATGTCCTTGAGCTATCTAGGTAATCCTAGAATAAAATCCATTGAATAGGTCTTCCCAAGGCCTATAAAGAATGTAAGTATTGTCCGGACCTTTGTTGATAGTTTTAGCCTGTTTACAAACTAAGCATTGAGCAACTAATTTTTGAACATCTCATTTTAATGAAGGCCAATAAAATCTATTTTCTAATAAACATATGATGTTATCCTTTCCAAAATGACCAACTACACCTCCATCATGTATCTCGATGATAAGGAATTCTCTAAGAGAAGATCGAGGAATGCATAGTTATTTTCTTTTATATAAATATCCATTTTTTTATCAAGAATGTTCTTGTAAAGTTATTGGTTTATCTAGATGTTCAAGATAAATTAGGTGAAAGTCAGGGCACATAATATAATCATCTTTAATTCTATCAAATCCTCAGATTCTCAAATGTAAAGAGGAAATCATTAGGTTTAGCTTGGATAAAGCATCAGCAGGGTAATTCTCAATTCTAAGCTTATGCTTTAGAATAAAAGAGTAGTCTTATTAAAATTCAACCCATTTTGCATGCCTATGACTTAATTTTCATGGAGTGTTAAAAAATTTTAAGGCATGATGATCTGGATTAAGTATAAATTCTCTATGTAAGAGATAGTGTCGTTAATGCTTTAAGGATTAAATTATGACATAAAACTCCCAATCAAAAGTGGAATATTATTGTTTGGCTTCAATTAATGTTTTACTAAAGAATGTGATAGGATGATTCTCTTGACCTAAAATTCCACCTATCTCAATTCCTTAAGCATCGCATGGTACTTCAAAGGCTTTAAAAATATCTGGAAGCCTAAGGATTGGTGCAGAAGTGAAAAGAACTTTAATTTGTTCTAAGTCCTTTTATGCATTAGGAGTCCAACAAAATTTATCTAATTTTAGTATATCAATTATCGCAACAACTATGGTACTAAAAGTCTTGATAAATCTCGAATAAAAAGTGGCTAATCCATGGAAGCTTCTAACTTCAGTAAAACTTTTATGTGATGGCCAATCTAAGATTGTTTTTACTTTAGAAGGATTAGGTTTAAGTCCAGCAGTGGATATAATAAAGCCTAAAAAGATTACCTCAGCTTACAAAAAGAAACACTTTTTTAAATTAATGTATAATTTCTCTTATCTAAGTATGTCAAAGACTTTTTATAGGTGTTGTAGATGCTCATTTTCACCAAAGTATATGGCTTAAGAATAGTATTCATTAATCTCATAAATGTGCTAAGAGCATTTGAAAGTCCAAAGGGCATGATAAGCCATTCATAAAGTCCATCAGGGGTCTTAAAAGCCATCTTCCACTCATCCCCTGATCTAATCCAAATTTGATGATATCCACTTTTTAGATCAATCTTTGAAAAAAAATTTGCTCTTGAGATTAAATCTAACATATCATCTAAACAGGGAATAGGAAACCTATACTTGATAGTAATTTTATTTATTGCTCTACTATCAACACACATTTTCCATGTTCCATCTTTCTTTGGAGTTAATAAAGATGGGACTGCATAAGGGCTAAGATTCTCTTGAATAAAACCCTTTTTTAATAATTCCTGAACTTGTCTTTTAATCTCAACATGTTTGGTAGGGTTCATACTATAATATGGAAGATTAGGAAGTTCAGAATTGGGTAAGAACTTAATAGCATGTTGAATGTCTCTTATAAGAGGTATATCGGAAGCTCATTAGGTGCAATATCTTTAAAATCGAAAGAAGGGAAGAGACCACAGCAGGTATGTGAGTTTCATTAGAGTCTAGTTTGACTTCTTTTACATGTTCTATGTGAAGAAGAAATGGATTAGAAAATTATTTTCATAAAGCTCCAAAACCTATTGTTTCTATCTTTAGGGTAAAAGAAGGAAGAATAGATGTTTTAAAGCAAGAATAAAAAATGATAGTATTAACCCTAATAGTAGGATTTTCTATGATGATTAATTGAAGTTTAGTATTTTTCCTCAAAAGAGGCTTAGGTTGTAAGTCGTTATTTTGTGTGGTGCTATGGTGGGTGTTTTTCTACTACCTTTATTGGTAAGTTTAATAGTCATTATTATGTTTAAAAATAAGTATTTTTTCCTACCATAATGAATAAATAACATTCATATCATATACAACCAAGGTCATCCTAAGAGAATATGAGCAATGTCCATAGGAGAACATCACAAAAATTTGTTCCTTATAATTTCCTATTTTAATTGGAACTAAACATCGATTGGTGATGGGAAGAGATGTATGATTTACCTAACATGAAATTATGGATGAGATTCATATTTTAGGTTGGCTCGAAAGGTGTGTGTGTTGAAATGACATTCATAGCACTTCCTCCATCTATAACTAACCTACTCTTTTCATTTCATAAAACATACATGCTAAAAATGTTCTTTCTCCTCCAATCTTCCGCTCATTTTAATTATAGTAAGATATCTCATCACATTAACATGAGGGTCATCAATTCTAATTCTTCATTAAATAATGGGGTGTCATCATAAACTTCTTCTAGATTATCATCTATTAGATTTTTAACTTCTTCTAAAAATAAGATTTGATCTTTACATTGATTTCACATATAACCCTTTTTATGATATTTAAAACATATTACTTCCCTAGTGCTCTTAGAGCTACCTTCAATTAAAGTTTTGGGCAAAGGGTTCGGGCCATTTGGATGGGTGGGTCTAACAATAAATCTATGAGATGAAATGGAAGGTACTTGATTTTTAGTTTTTGAGATAGAAGCAAATTTCTTTTATTGTTCAACTAATAAGGCATAATGAAATGCTTGCTCTAAATATTGTGCATAAACTATTTGAACTTCATTTCTAATGTCAGTCCTAAGCCAAATAACAAATTTATTTGCTAATTGCCAATCATTATTAGTACAATCAATTCTAGGAACTAGATCTTCAAAAGTATTCAAGTATTCAGTTACAAGATGATTACCTTGTTCAAAGATAATAATTGACTATGTAGCTTCTTATCATGATGCCTAGGACAATATTTTGATCTTAACATTTCTTTCATTTCTATCCAAGTGAGGTTTATCCTTCTTAATCTTTATTCTTTAGCTAAACTATTTGTCCAATAAATTTTAGCATGTCTTATCAATTTCATTTTAGCAACCCTTCAATAATCATCCATTCAATAATCATCCATTTGAACTAACCAATCAAGAAATTTATTTGGGTTATGTATACCATCATAAGTTGGGGCTTCTACTTTAACTCTTCAAGATGGATCATTAGAGTCTTCTATAGTCTTAAAATAATTTTCTCTTCTTCCACCTTTTCTAGCAATTGGTGGTCTTCTAAGTGGTTGGTTTTCTATATGGTTTGGATATGAATTTATTCTATAGGCATAGTTTGAGCGGGTATTGGAGGAGGAGTTGGTACTTTATTATTTTGTACATGAGCTATATGAGTTTTCATTTGTTCTTTAAGTTTTTAAATTTGATTCTTACTTTCTTCTAATATTTGTTGAGTTTTTAATTCTTTATCATGGATCCTAAGATCTAGGGCATCAACTAATCTAGTCAAATTTTCCACTTGATCTTAAGAGATAGATTTTGGTGACATGAGATTTTTTATTTATAAAAGAAAGATATATGGAAAGGGATCAAATAAAAAATGAAATAATATAAACAACTATAATATAATCGTGCAACCAAAGTGAAATTTTATGCTAAGAGAACATTCAGGTGAGAAGGGGGGTACAAGATAACTTAAATCCCAAGCACTCAGAGAGTTTAGGTCTTTTTAAAAAATTTCTTTTTAGCTCCCAAAATCACTAAGTTTAACACACTTATATTATTATGCGTACATTGTTTCTTTAATGCAATGAAAAAATGCTCAAATTTATCAAGCTCTTTTTTCTTAAGAAAGCAAGTTATCATAAGTTAATTAAAGAAACTTCTAAAATTTACCATAAACATGTTGACCTCATTTTTAAAATAAGCTCTCAACCCCTCCATCTTAGGCTTATGATTTCTATTAGACTTTAAGAGTTCCTTACTCTTAATATACATCTAATGATTAGGTGGACACTCCAACCTAGCCCTAGAATACTTAGAAGAGAGATCATGGGGTGTTAGGAAATTTTCCTACCCTTTAGCTTAAACAATTCCTCACTTTCCTTCTTTCAAGTCAAACTCCAAATCAATTCTATTTGATTTTCTCCAATTCAATTCCATTTGATTTTCTCCAAACTCAAATCAATTCCATGATTCAATTCCATGATTGAAATCCAAATTGAAACCCATGATCAAAATCCATCAAAAATTCCTAAGTTCAAATTCCTAAAGTCCTTAACCCTTTCTTAAGGACATAGCCTAAACTATGATTTAAACCTATTCAAACGTTTGAGATTTTCTTAGAATCCATTTATATTCTCATATATAAGTGAAATATAAATTCAAATCAATCCAACTAAACTCAAAATTCGAAATAAATTCATGAAAATTTTCTTAAGTCCCTTTAATTTTCCATTAAAGGACTTAGCCAAAATCAACCCTAAACCATGATCAAACCTATTCAAAGTCATGGGATTTTCTCAAAACTTATTTATATTCTCATATATAAATGAAATATAAATATAAATCAATTAAATCCAACTCAAAAAATTAAATTCCAAATTTAAAATCCTTGAAATTCCCTTAAATCCCTTTAATTTTCATTAATGGATTTAACCTAAACTTTGATCAAACCATTTCAAACTCATGGGATTTTCTCAAAACTTATTTGTATACTCATGTATATTCTCATATATAAATGAAGTAAAATATAAATCAATCAAATCCAATTCAAAAAATTAAATTTCAAATTAAAATTCCTTTAATGGATTTAACCTAAGTCATGGTAAACCACTTCAAATTCTTGAAATTTTCATGATCTATTTATATTCTCATTTATATTCACATATATAAATGAAATATAAATTCAAACAATCAAAACCTATTCCAAAATCAAACTCAAATCCATTCAAAATCCAATCTAAGCCTTTCAAGTCAAAATCTTGAACTTAGCCAAATCACTTTGAAATCAAGCCAAACTCTTTCTCTCATGGTTCAATGAATCCTACAATCATGAGCATATATAAATCCAAACTTCAATCATTCAATCAAAACCTTATTCAAAATCAAACCCAAGACCCTTTATATTCTTCCTTTGAATATGAAAATTTCAAATGGATCAAAATTCATTTGACTTCAAACCACTAGTAAATGGATTTATATTTCAATCATAAGTCCATAAACAAGATCAACCAACTTCAAATCAAGCTTTGACCAAGCCATTTGACCCACTTAGGCTCACTTGACCCAAAGTGACCTAAAGTACCCTTATGAGCCAACTTTTGATCCTAACCAAATTGGATTGAACCAAACTCATATATGCCTCTCATCATGATCAACAATCATCATGGGATGATCAATCAATCAAATTAGATCAAACCAAGTCAAACTATGGTTGACAAGTCAACACTTAACCTAAAATAAAACCTTACATAGCCCACCATAGGCCGTTGATTGAAACCATTGATCTAAGTTCACTCATGACCTATGTTTGAACTTGACCAAGCCAACATTTGAGCCAACCCAATCCCTAATTTGACCCAAGTTGACCCATTTTGACCTAAAGAGTCAAAATGTGTCAAAACTTGATCTAAGCCAAATTGATCCAAACCAATGGGTCAAGTTCATTCCAAATCACTTGTTGAACTTGACCAAAGCCTCAATGGCAAATAGACCTAGCCCAATGACCTTAGACATGACCATAAAGGGGTCATGTTGAGCCAAAATTGAACCTAATCCAAATTTATTGGAAATAAAGATACCAATCCACTATATATGACTGACCAAACTGAAACCTACCCTTGGCCTTCCTTAAATAGGTCAAATGGGTAAAATAGGTCACCTTGACCCATTTGACCTAAGTGTAGTCATATGAGCCAAAACCAAATCTATACTAAATTGAACCAAACCAAAGTAACCAAAGTATTTCAAATTGTCATATGAACTTGACCCAACCCTTAGTTTGACCAAATTTGACCAATTAGTCAACTTGACCCAAGTTGACCCATTTTGACCTAAATAGGTCAACATGAGCCAAACCCTATCAAATGGATTCCAAATCTAATGAAACTTGACCAAAACTAATTTATCCACATACTTACAATATCCAAAGTGGAAAAATATTAAAATGACCATTCTAGCCCTAGGCCATAGAACAAATTTTGGCCTATCCCATGATTATTTTGGTCATATCCTGTTCACAATCACTTGAAGCTTTTGTAATAGCTCATGGGGACTTAGGGATGAGTGGTGAATAGAACCCAATGGTTTTGGGTCAGCCCATTTGGCCCCTAGACCAAACCTGACCACCTAGCTTGAAATTGAGTTTTCAAATTCCCTCCTAAGCTCAATTTGATGCACATGGGAGGTTGGCAATCCACTCAAGGCCTCAAATCCACCATTTACAAATAGTTAACTGCCTAAAAAACTCTCCCAATCTTAGAAATTGGATCAAAATGGCAAAGAATGGTTTGGTCATTCGATTGCCATAGGGGGAGATATAATCCCCCTAATTCAATGAAATTTCAATTCACTCTCTATTGATTGAAGCCTAGGAACCTAGAACAACCATCTTAGAGCATTCTCAAGCTTTTTAGGAAGGATATGAATTCCCCATTTCAAAATTTTGCACAATGATAAATAAGGGAGCTCAGTTCATTAGCCAACTTCCTCCATATTTGATCTCCTTCCAATTACTCTTGTACCCTCCATCAGAGGGTCAAGTTGAACTTTCCCAAGCTCTGATTGAAGTCCCCACTACAAGGAAGAGCTCAAGTGAAGTGGTGTTGGTCTACCCATTGATCCACTCAATCCCAAGGCCTAGGAATTTTAACAGGCTTCTCCACCGATGAAGCTACCATCAATCTCGCAATGATGATCACCTCCGATGAGGTATGGAATTTTTTGATCACTAAACTCAATGTGGTGTGGAGCTTTATGAAAGAAATTTTCACCTCATCAAATTTTGGCCATTGGATTTGCTGCTCTATGTCTCTAGATGGTGTGGGTTAAATTTTGTATGATTCCATGCTAGATTGAGCTTGGATCTTCCTCTTGATCATGGATAGTCTTTAAGATCAAGGTGAAGAACTCATTTCACCATCCATCCGCATTTTATATGAGTTGAGATTATTTAACACATTTTAGAAATCAATTACCCTTTTAAAATCATGGTGATCCTTAGCCATCCAATCTTTCATTGGATGAGAATATAAGCATGCATCACCACCATTTGGGATGTGACGTTTAAGTCACCCCTCAGTGAGATGCATGTAAGCACCATCACGCCGCCATGCCCATTATGAGATAAGGATAAAGTAGGGATTACTTAAGGGTATGAATTAATTCCTACTTAATTTAGAGAACTTCTAAAATTCATAATTCCTCTAGAAAATTAGAAAAATAAAAGCAAAAATGCTATGGAAAGATAATTTCATCTAGAATATTTAAAAATAGTTTCAATGGATTTTGAATTACTCTTTTCTCTGAATTTGGGTTTCTTTTGGAATCTTAATTAGCTAATTATCATTTAATTTGATTATCAATTAATCTCAAATTTTTATGGTTCATTTTATGGGATGACCTCTGCCTCCCCTGATTTTCATGGGATTTATTGAGGGCTTTTGGGAAAATTGCTATTTCATTCCAATTACCCCTTTCATGTAATTAAGGAATTAAAGGTGTGATTAATGGTTTTACCCTATGATTAGGGTTTATTTAGGTTAGATCCAATAAGTTGGAGGTTTATGGAATAATTTTGGGGCATTTTCCCAGATATTCCCTATACCCCTCTCTCTCCTTAATCTCCTTAATTAAGGTTTAATTCATTAATTATCCCCTTTAAAAATTCTAAAAAAGTTCTAGAACTTAATCTATCTTGGGTAGATGCTTAGGTGTTTAATAACCTTAGTTTAATTAAGAAAATCAAGATTCCATTCATAAGTGTGAAAGGGTATTTTTGAAATTACTTAAACTAAACCCCTTAGCTTAATTAACTTTTAATTATGAGCCAAATTACATTAGGCCTTTTCATTATTAGGTGCATTGCAAATTTAAAATTCTTGTGGGTGTTATGTCATCTCATTGGCTCAATTATTTAGTTAAATCTTCTAAGATGGTTGTAAGGTTAATTAAGCTACTTAATTCATACCTTAACCTAATCAATGCTTAAAATGGATTTAATAATCTAAAAATTAAACAATACAAAACACATGTGGAATGGGTTAGGAACATAACATATCTCACCATTTTCAAAATTAAATCAAACTTCAAACTAAACAAAAATCATTTTCAAATTCACTTTGATTTATTCTAAATTTTCTTATTCTATAGGAATGTCTTTAGGATTTAAGTAAAGTGAGTTTGTTTACATGCTTTCATTGATTTGGATCTTTTCCAACATGCTAAGTTGTATGCCATGTGATTTCATGCATTCATAATTTCATATTTCAAATTTTAAAATGAAATTGTTTACTTTATGTCAAATGTGCATGTGTTGGCTAAAATAAAATATGAGTGGCTATTATCACTACTAAATCAAAATTATTTTTAAAATACATAAATCAAATATCAAATCTGAAAAGTGTGCTATTCATATCTTAATTAAAAGCTTGCATGTGAAATAATTATAAAGGTATGCTTATTATAGTTTCCTTTCCTATGTTAGTTTTGAATAGAATTTTGGTGAGATATAAGGTTCATTTGAAAAGACCTAGTGCTTGCCTAATTTCATATTCTATTCATCCCTATGCTACCATCTAAGAAGGGTTACCTACACTTTTATACATAAATTGCATAAACAAAACAAATCCATTAAACAACTTTTGCATATTCCTTTTCCATTTCATTTCTTTTATATACATGTTTGTATTTAAGGAAAGTAGTATATTAGTCTGGACAACCCCAAAGCTATGAGGCTTTAAGTAGCCCTAAGTAGGTCTTGTACCTTACACCTCTAGTTAACAATGGCGATGTACTCACTTATGTCTTTTCTACTTTCATGCATGTATGTGAAATTTTGGATAAGGAAAACCTTTTCTACTTAAAAAAATCATGCATATTCAACTTCTAAATTTTCTTAAATGGATTACTTAGCATGCATCATAAAGTGAGTTAACTACTCATTTTATGCATGTATTGATATGCTTAAGGTCCATCCATATGCATATATATGTTTGGAAAGAAATGAAGTAATGTGTGTTATGTGAATTTTGATTCATTTTACTTAATCTTAAAATGCCTTTATTTTTGGATAGGTTTGTTTGGGGTTTATCTAAACTTAGGATTGATTAAAAGATGTAATAAAAACATTCACCTAAATGAAACTAAAATGTTAATCCACTTTAAAATTACTTAAGGTTAGGAAGGAAAGAGAAATTCTCTCTCTCTCCCTCTTCATAACTTAGTAATTGATTGTTTTCTTAAACCAAATTAAAACATGAAATAAAATAACCCAAAACACTTAAACAACTTAAATGAAACCCTCCTCTAAGTTGAACATGTTCTTCACACTTAGAAAATTTGAACCCAAATTCTAAGCATACCACACATGCCTTTAAAGCACATACATTAGTCTAAGTCACCACTTCTAGCCTTAGATAGGTTGGTGCATGGTTTGATGTTATATTTTATTTGTGATATATGTTTTAGATGGATGTTAGGGTGTATGCTCAAATGAATGGTAGGACGTTCTTAGTCTAACTATTCTTTCTAGGGTTTAAGGGGCGCTATCATAAATAATAATATAAATGCTTTTACTTGAGGTGCTTTATACCCTAAGCATAATCCATGGACTTAGTCACCCATGTGTGGGGTGATAAGTCCAATATACATGTTTGGGATTTGTGTGTGATTTAACTAACCTTTTTTTGTGTTAGTTAGTTTTACTTTTTCCTTTTCATGTAAAAATTTGTATAGGGATTTTGGAATGATTTGTTATGGGGATTAGATTTGGTCAAATGATTCCATCTTATGTAAGTCTGAGCATCAACCTACCAACCATCCAAAAGAGGAACCAAGAAAAGAAAGAAGAAAGAAGAAAGAAGAATAAAGCTTGAAGACCCCCATAACAATGAATTCCTTTGCTTAAATGTAATATTCATTTATAATCTAGGTTGTATAGGGGTAGAGCTCGGCTACTCAATTTGATATTTTTGGGTTTGTGACGTGGTGCCCGACCACAATGATAATTTAATCTTTTAGCGATTAGCTTTATAAATTGATTAATGATTTGTTTAGCTTTTGCATTAAGTGGAATGCTTCTCCTAGTTTCTTCCTTACTTTATGAATGGCTTGGATGTGGATTAGGCTCTTTAGGGAAAAATAAATCTTTCAGCCAACCTTATAATTCAAATGAAAATTAAATAACTCATAACCTCACCTAAAGTTTAGGTTAAAAATCAAGATAAAATTAGAACCCCTTATGAGCATTTCTTTATAATATCATGCACAAATGCATCTTATTTCACTCTGATTGGATTTTCACCTTTAGAACCTTGACCTTTGAGGGGTGGTGGAAACTCACCTCCTCTTCTCATTGATTTTGGCCAATAATCTGATTTCATGCATTAGTCTTAAAATCCTATTAGCTTAAGACAAAATGATTATCAAAATGAAAATAAAATGAAATTAGATTTAGGTCATTTGAAGCATATCCCTTTACATGATCTAGTCTCTTTAGGGAGTGAGTTTAAGGACTTAGTCTCTTTAAAAAATAATAGCCTAGCTATCTTGCATAAGAATAAACACTTTCCTACATGTATTTAAAATCATAGGAGTTAGTTGGATGTCCACCCTAGTGGTTGTAAGTCCAAGCTATCAGGTGGTTTGTCCTCTCATGTGGAGGCAAACCAGTTACCCATTTTTGCCTTAGATTTAGGTTGTGCTTTCGACCCTCACTGAAGCTCACTAGATTTAGGTTCTAATGTTGCTTCTCCCCTTTATGGGCGATAAGTATAACTCCTCACCTCTTAAGAATTTTCTTAACCTTGTGTTAAGGAATCTTAAGTCCTAAAATTCTAATGAAAAATGCAACTCAAATAAACTAAATCAATTTCAAAAATGTAAAGCCTAATTTTAGGATAGTTTGAGATGCTCACTAGGTTTCCTAACATCGTGGGCATCTCCTACATATTTCCCATTTTTGGATTTGATAATAACAACCTCTTTTGATCAATCCCATTTGATCTTCAAATACAAACCAATCAATTGATAGTCCTTCCCTATTGAAATCTTCAAAGATAATGATCATTTACCTTAATCGAGAGTTTTACGGATCCCATCCCTTAGAATGTAATTAACTATGGGGCTTCCATAGGGAACTTAACGAACCCATATTAAAATAAACTCTACTTTACTTTTCTATGTAAAGTAGGGGATGAATCTCTAGTACATATGCAGACCCATCATCCTTAGGAGTTCTTATTGAGGTCATTGGTTCCATTAAAGGGTAGTGTTTTCTCTTTCGAGATAGTACACTATTTTTTCCTTGATGATGTATCCGATCACCTGAATAAGTATAGGTGTTGCCTCTTTTATTTCTCCACATAGATTTGAAGGGGCCTCCTCTATAAGAATTTTTCTCCACAAAACAATAACAAAGATAATAAAGCAAGTAATTATATTTTGATTTGCAGTAATGGCTAGGTTATTCTTAGACTGAAGCACTACCTCACTAAGATGCGCTCTTAATTTTTTTCTGGGGGTTGCTCAAGTTCACACAATTGGAAAATGACTAAAATATATAATATAGCTTACTAATTGAAATTTTATTCCATCACCATAAACTTGCAAGCAATATATATATCTTTCCAAGCTACTAATATGTATTTAAACTATCATATAGAAGAAAATTAATGAAACTCACTATTTTGAAGACAAGTCCACCACTTGAGATGCTCCTTGTGTTGAAGCAAACTACTGACCAAATTCGATCCTTCGAAGCTTTTCTTTGATACCAAATTTGATGGAGGTGGGTGTTTTATCTCTTTGTGAGATTGAGAGAACTTAGGTATTGGAGGTGAGGAAAGAAGATATGTTGGATAACAAGTGCTCCCACCAAGGATTGCCAAGGTTTGGCCACCAAGCTCTCAAACCACGAGAATAAGTCAAATAATTTATAACAAAAGATCTCCTTCATTCTAGTAACTATTTATAGCCATTACAAGTATCTTTCAAAAGAAAAGAATTCAAAACAAGGAGGGAAAGGTGGGTCCCACATTAATGCAAAGCATTAAATCACCTTATTATTTTATGTCAACCACCCATTTCACATGTTATTATTTTATGTGGTTTCAACCACCTCACATGTCATGCTTTGAATATTTAAATGCAAAATTTCAAACATGGAGTTTCTAGAAGAAAATTAAAAATTAGAAAAAAAAAAGCTAAAATCATAAAATGGGTCTTAGCAGCTAGGGCTAAACCCTTCTTTCTTGAATTTTTTTTTGCTTGAGATCTTGAAAATGGACCTGAGCTCTAATTTGATCTTCATGATGTTATCATTTTTAGGTTTAGGGTTTAGGAGGGTTTAGGGTTTAGGTTTAAGGTTTAGGGTTTATGGTGTGTTTGGGTAGGTTTAGGGTTTACAATTTAGGGTTTAAAATTTAGTGTGTGGTTTTTTTTAATTAAGCAAATGTTTTAGGTTTATTTTAGTTTATTTGGGGTGGGTAGAGTTTATGGTATGAGTGCAGGGTTTAGGGTTTTAAGGTATGCTTTAGGATTAGGGTTTAGTGGTCATGCTTTTGATTTAGGGTCATGGTAGGGTTTTGGGTTAGTTTGGGCATATGTAAGGTTGTTTTAGTAGGGTTAGGATTTTTATTTATTTATTTATTATTTTTTTCTTTAGGCCTTTAGGTAGTGGTATTTAGGTCCAAGTTACAATTACCTGGTTTTATTTTTATTGGTTGATGGTGATCTCACCGCCTTCTACCCATTAGTTTTAGGTTTAGGTTTGTTTGGTTATAGTTTAGGTTTATTTTTATTTATTTTAGTTACTTTAGGTTTAAGTTTGTGGTTTAGGGTAGGTTTAGGTTTAGTTTTAGTTTAGTATGGTAAGGTTTTGTGGTTTAGTGGTTTAAGGTTTTAGATTAGGGTTAGGTATTTTTTTAAATTAAGCAAAGTAGGTTTAGGTTTATTTAGTTAATTAGTAATTTTTAATTTAGTTTATTTTAACTTAATTATTTATTTATCATTTATTTTTTTTATTTTAGTATTTATTTTAGTGTATTTATTTTAGTTTTAGATTTTATTTTAATTTATTTTATTTTAGTTAGGTTTAGGTTTATCTTTTAGAGATTTATTTTATTTTGGTTTAGGTTTTGGGTTAGAGGTTTTGGCCTTTGGGTCTTGGGTTTGGGGAGGGGTTTATAGTAGGATGGTTTTAGCCTAGGGCCCAGGGTGGTGGGGGTCAGGCTCAGGGTTTAAGTAGGGGTTTAGTAGGGGTTTGGGTAGGGTAGTGCCTAGGTTTTTGGTAGGGTTTGGGGTTAGAGCCTGGGGTTGGGTTTATTTATTATTATTTTAATTTTAGGGGTTTAGGTTTAGGTTGGTAGGGTCCTGGTTTAGTTGAGGTTTATTTTAAATCAAACCCAGCTTTAAATTTTAGTTTTTAGTATTTTAGTTATTTTATTTTATTTTATTTTAATAGGATTTTTATTTATAGGTTTATTTATCTAGTTTAGGTTTTATTTTATTTATTTTAGGTTCAAGTTTATGTTTATGCTTATTTTAATTTAGTCATTTTATTTTATTTTGTTTAAGTTTTATTTTATATTTTTAGGTTTAGGTTTTGATTTTGGTTTTAATTTTTTTAGATTTAGATTTTAGGTTTATTTTTAGGTTTTATTTTTAGTTTTGATTTAGGTTTATTAATAGTTTATTTTATTTTATTTAGTTTAGGGATTAGGTTTAGGTTTAAGTTTTATTTATTTTAAATTATGTTAGGTTTTATTTTGGTTTATGGTTTTTTTATTTTTTTTATTGGTTTTATTTTGTAGATTTATTTTTAGGTTTAGGTTTTATTTAGTTTTTATTTTATTTTATTTTAGGTTTATATTATTATTATTATATTTTAATTTTATTTTATTTAAGTTTTATTAGGTTTATTTTATTTTAGTTTAGTTTAGTTTATTTTATTATTTAGTTTATTTATTTCTTATTTTAATTTATTTCTAGGTTTAGGTTTAGGTTTATGAGTTTAATTTTTATTTTATTTTATTTTTATTTTATTTATTTTATTTTTTTTTTATTTTTTTTATTTTTTTTTTATTTAGTTTAGGTTTAGGTTTTTTTTAGGTTTTAGGTTTATTTTAGGTTTGGGGTTTAAGGTTTAGGATTTAGGGTTTAGGTTTTAGGTTTAGGTTTCAAGTTCTAGTTTAGGGTTTAAGGTTTTTTGTTAGTTTTTTTAAGAGAGAACAAATTCATATTCAACATTTCTTCTTTTCGATTTCATCAACCAAGTAACACACCAAGTTTTCTAAGACACAAGCGATGACATAGATAAAAATGAGCATGCATAGAGCAAATTGAAAACCCTAGATAACTAAAATTGTCTCTACTATAAAGACATAGTTCCATATGTAGCAAATCAGGTCGGCCATTCTTCAATTTCTCCCATCAACCACCTCGCCTCTTGAGAGATCCACCATCATATCCTCGATCTCTCCCATTACCATATAACCTCCGCCACCTCCTCCCTCCTAACCACTGCTCACCACCACCTCCATATTCACCCCATCCAAATCCCCACCACCACTAATCATCCTTACCTCCATCGCCAGATCTAGAGACTGCCAGTTGATAGTGATGTTCCTGCCGTCAAGGTTTTTCCCATTCTTAGGGTTTAGGTTGACATTTAGGTTTATTAGAATTTAGGGTTTAGGTTTATTTTTTAATTTATTTAATTACTTTAGATTTAGGTTTAGCATTTGGGGTTTAGGGTTTAGGGTTTGGTTATGGTAGGATTAGGATTAGGGTTTAGGTTTGGGGTTTATGCTTTCAGTTTAGGTTTAGGGTTTAGGTTTTTAGGGTGTGTAAGGTGTTGGGTTGTAGGTTTAGGGTTATAAGTTTATGTTTATTGTTTAGGGTTTAAGGTTAGTTTTAGAATTATTTATTTATTATTTTTATTTTTTTTAAATTAAGTAAAGTGGTAAGTTTAGATTTATTTAGTTTATTTTTTATTTATTTTAGTTTATTTTATTTTTTATTTTTATTTTTATTTATTTTAGTTTTTTTTTATTTGGTTTATTTATTTTATTTAGGTTTTATTTTTATTTTAGGTTTAAGTAAATTTAGTTTATTTTTAGTTTAGTTTAATTTTTTATTTTATTTTTAGGTTTATTTTATTTTTTTTTATTTTTAGTCATGTTTTTTATTTTATTTTTAGGTTTTTTAGGTTTTATTTTAGGTTTATTTTAGGTCTATTTTATAGTTTTTAGGTTTATTTTAGTTTATTTTATTTTATTTAGTTTAGTTTATTTAGGTTTTTTAGTAAGTTTTTATTTTATATTTATTATTTAGGTTTTTTTTTTTAATTATTTTATTTTATGTTTTGTTTTTGATAGGTTTAGGTTTTTTAGGGTTTAGGGTGTGGTTTGGGGTTTAGGGTAGGGTATAGGTTTTAGGGTTTATGGTTTAAGGTTAGGGTTTTCTTTTTCATTATTATTTTTTATTTTTAGGGTTTAGGTTTAGGTTTAGGGTTAGTTTTAGGTTTGTTCAAGTTTTAGTTTAGGGTTTAGTTTTTTTTTTTTAATAGAAAATAAAATTCATATTCAACATTTCTTTTTTATTTCATCAACCAAGTAACACACCAAGTTTTCTAAGACATAATGACATAGATAAAAATGAGCATGTATAGAGCAAAATAAAAAATCCTAGATAACTAGAAATCTCTACTAGAAGACACATAATATGTAGTATATCGGATCGCTAGTTTCTCCAATTCCCATCATAACCACCCGAGCCTCTCGAGGAATTGAATCCACCATCATATCCCTAAATTCTTCCTTTGCCACCACCATACAGAACATACGCCACTCCTCGCCTCCATAACCACCCACTACTGACCACCACCTCCATCCCCCCACCACCAGCGATAATGCTACCTCCACCTTCGCCTCCACCACCAGATCTAGACCAGCCTCATTGATGATGTTCTGTCATCATGGTTCACCATTCTTAGGTTTAGGTTTAGGTTTATTAGGTTTTAGGGTTTAGGTTTTTTTTTACTTTATTTAGTTAATTTAGGTATAGGTTTAGGGTTTGGGGTTTATAGTTTAAAGTTTAGGGTTAGGATTTAGGGTTTAGGTTTAGGTTTGGGGTTTTGTTTTATGATTTTAGGTTTAGGTTTAGAGTTTTGTAAGGTGTAGGGTTTAGGTTTTAGGGTTTTAGGTTTAGAGTTTAGGGTTAATTTTAGGGTTTAGGTTTTAGAGTTAGAGTTTTTTATTTTTTTAAATTTTTTATGATTTTTTTATTTTTTTTTTTAATTAAGTAAAGTGGTAGGTCTAGGTTTACATAGTTTATTTAGTTTATTTTATTTATTTATTTTATTTTAATTTTAATTTTATTTATATCTTTTATTTTTTTAGTTTATTTATTTATTTTAGGTTTATTTATTTTAGTTTAGGTTTTTATTTTGTTTTATTTTTTTTAGGTTTAGTTTATTATCTTTATTTTAGTTTATTTTTATTTTATTTTATTTCTTAGGTTTAGGTTTTATTTTTATTTTTTTAGTTAGGTTTTGGGTTATTAGGTTTATTTTATGTTTTATTTTTTTTAGTTTAATTTTTTACATTTATTTTATTTTATTTTGTTTTATTTTAGATTATTGTTTAGGTTTAGGTTTATGTTTTATTTAATTTAGTTTAGGTTTTGGTTTATTTTATTCTGTTTATTTTAGGTTTAGGTTTTTTTTTTAGTTTAGGGTTTAGGTTTTATTTTTTAGGTTTAGGTTTTTATTTAGTTTTTATTTTAATTTATTTTATTTTTATTTTACATTTGAGTTCTATTTTAATTAGGTTTTTTTATTTTAGGTTTATTTTATTTTTTAGTTTAGTTTAGTTTTTATTTATTTATTTTATTCTAGTTAGCTTTTATTTTATATTTTATTTTATTTTAAGGTTTAGGTTTCACTTTAGGTTTTAGTTTAGGTTTTATTTTATTTAATATTTATTTAATTTAGGTTTAAGTTTTATTTTATTTTTTTTATTTTTTAGGTTTAGGTTTTGTTATAGGTGTAGGTTTAAGTTTGTAGGTTTTGTTTAGGTTTAGGGTTTAGGTTTAGTGATGGGTTTAGGGTGGTTTTAAATTTTTATAGTTTAGTTTAGGATTGTGGTAGGGTTTAGTTTATTTAAAATTATGGGTATGTTTATTTTAGGTTTTTATTTATTTTTTATATTTAGCTTTTATTTATTTGATTTATGATTTTTATTTTATTTATTTTTTAAGTATTTATTTTAGTTTATGTTTACTAGTATTTTTGGTTTTGGTTTTAAATAGTTTATTTATATTATTTAAGTTGGTTATTTTTTATTAGTTTTTATTTTATTTTAAGAGTTTATTTTTATTTTAGTATATTTTATTTAATTTATTTATTTAATTTATTTATTTATTTATTTTATTATTTTTTTTTATTATTTTTATTTTTAGTTTTTTAGTTTATTTCAATTATTTTATATTTTAGGTTTATTTTGGTTTTTTTAAGTTAGTTTATTATTTATTTTATTTATTTTATTTAGTTTTATTTTTTAGTGTTTTATATTATTTTATAGTTTTTTATTTATTTTATTATTTTATTTTGGTTTAGGTTTAATTATTTTAAGTTTTATTTAGTTTAGGTTTATTTTATTTTTAGTTAAGATTTAGTGGTTTAGGAGGTTTTAGGGTTAGTTTAGGGTTTGGTTTTGGGGTTTTAGGGTTTAGTTTTAGTTTTGTTAGGGTTTAGGGTTTAGGGTTAGGGTTTAGGGTTTAGGGTTTAGTAGGGTTTAGGGTTTTAGGGTTTAGGTTTAGGTTTAGGGTTTTGTGGTTTTTTTAGGTTTGTGGGGTTTATGGTTTAGGTTTTGTTTAGGGTTCAAGTTTTAGTTTAGGGTTTAGGGCTTTTGGTTTTTTTTAAATAGAGATTAAATTCAGATTTAACATTTCTTCTTTTTGAATTCATCAACCAAGTAACACAAAGTTTTCGTGAGACTCAAGTGTGACATAGATAAAAAATGAGACATTTCCACCGACCTCTAGATCCCCCACCACTGCTCCTCCTACCTCTACAACCACCACTGCTCTGACCACCACCTCCATATCCACCAACAACTCTAGATCCTCCATCACCACCGTGATAACCATCACCTCCGCCTTTGCCTCCATCCCCAGATCTAGACTAAGCCAGGTTGACGTTTATGTTCCTATCATCAAGGTTATGCTCATTCTTTGGGTTTAAGTTTAGGTTTAGGTTTATTAGGTTTTAGGGTTTAAGTTTATTTTTTAATTTATATAGTTACTTTGGGTTTAAGTTTAGGGTTTGGGGTTTAGGGTTTAGGGTTTAAAGTTAGGGTTTAGGGTTTAGGGTTTAGAGTTTTAGGATTTTTGCTTTTATGGTTTAGGGTTTAGGGTTCAGGTTTAGGGTTTAGGGTTTAGAGTTTATTAGGGTATAAGGTTTAAGGTTTAGGGTTTAGGGCTATAGGTTTATGGTTATAGGTTTAGGGTTTAAGGTTTAGGATTTAAGGTTTAAGGTTTTTTTTAAATTAAGTAAACCCAGAGTTTTGTTTATTTAGCATATTTAGTTTACTTTTATTTATTTTAGTTTACTTTTTTTTATTTTATTTAGGTTTATTTTTATTTTTAATTAGTTTAGTTTATTTATTTGTGGTTTAATTATTTTATTTTAGGTGTTTTATTTTAGTTTATTTTTTCGATTTAGGTTTAGGTTCATGTTTATTTTTAGTTGAGTTTTATTTTATTATTTTAGGTTTAGGTTTTAGGTTTTTATTTTAGGTTTATTTTTAAGTTTTATTTTAAGTTTAGGTTTAGGTTTATTTTTAGTTTATTTTATTTTATTTAGTTTAGGTTTAGTTTTATTTATTTTTTTAGTTTATTTTGGTTTAGTTTATTTATTTTATTTTGTTTTATTTTATTTTATTTTAGGTTTAGGTTTTTTTTTTAGTTTTTTTTTAGTTTAGGTTTAGGTTTTATTTTATTTATTTTAGGTTCATTTTTTTTAGGTTTTTTATTTAGTTTTTTTTTATTTTACTTTTAGTTTATTTTTTTATTTTTTATTTCATGCTTAGTTTTATTTTATTTAGGTTTTTAGTTTAGGTTTTATTTTATTTTATTTAGTTTATTTTATTTTTTCTTTTTTTTTTTTAGGTTTAGGTTTAGGTTTTAGTTTAGGTTTTTATTTTATTTAGGTTTTATTATTTATTTTATTTTAGGTTTTATTTTAGGTTTAGTGATTTAGGTATATGGTTTAGGCTTAGGGTTTAGGTTTTAGGGTTTAGGATTTTAGGGTTTAGGATTTGGTTTAGGGTTTAGGTTTAGGGTTTAGATTTTGTGTTTAGGGTTTTAGCTTTTAGGGTTTTTAGGGAAATTTGGGAAATTTTATTGCAATAAAGAAAAGGTACAAAGTCCTTAGAGTGGGCAAATCTCTAAGCTAATGCTCAAAGAGCTACATAAAGTTCTTAAGAGATAAGCCCCTAACTAATACAATAGTTAAGGAAAGAAAGCAAAGGAAAAGAGAAACAATAATCAACAAAAGAAAGTCCATGTAAAGAAACTTCCTCTGATCCTTTTGAAACCAACATGATCCACCATCAATAGTCTCCCAACCTAAAAGAGATCGCAACATGCTTTTAAAGGGATGAGTACAGATAATCAAGTAATTAATCAAGCATAAAGAGTAAGAATAGATAAAAGGAAAAAAGATAAAGAAAGGGTTGAAGCTCAGTTACAATCATCTCAAGGAGCAACACTATACGTAAGCATACAGACTTCATGTGAAGGGTTACAATTACATATAGCACTGCCAACCAAAAGAAGAAAGAGTGGGATATATCATGGCCATCATTGCCAACATACCTCTTATAGCACCTTATCCAAGGATGATCATCGCATGAACCTGCATAAAACTCCAAACAACAAATATAACCTCCAAACACCCAACACTCAGAGTTATTAAGCTCAATATAATAGATAAGAAGGTAATCCATCAGGATAACACTAGACTAGAAGGAGCACCACCAAGAATGGTTAATAAAATTACTAGAAGCAAACATCATAATATGAGGAAAAAATAATAAACAGAGATAAAACAAAGGCAAAAGGATACACATAGGTGGTAGGATTCTCCATCTCAAGGACATGCAAAGAGTTAGAAGTAATAATACCCAATCTAATAGCAAGAGGGTTAGACAGTAAGGATACCATCCAAATATGAAAGGGGGGAGGTTTAGCCACAAGCTAGAACATAGAATCCTAGTAAGAGGAAACCAGAAGAAAAGAATGATTGGAAGATAAGCAGCCAGTTCCCCGCATAGTCTCCAAAGAAGCAGGAAAATTATACCAAAATAAATACTCCTTAAAGCAACAAGCTAGCCAAAATAACCAATCCAAGTAGCTAGCAAAGAAGACCTCCAAGCACGCTACCTTAACGATAAAGGATCCATGTCATCAAACACTGAACTATCAGTATAAAATCCAACAGCAGTCATCCAGTCACAAACATTGAAAATACCCCGAGAGATAGAAATAAGCAACAACCACCTATCCTAATCCAAGGAAAGGAAAATCCAATCTAAAAAGATAGAGATAACAACTAATGGAAAAAAAAATTAAAAATCCCATTAGGACCAAATATAAGCCAACAAATAGAAATAATAACAAAATAATTACCCAACACAACCACCATCACATAAGGCCAAAAAATAGCCCACTAAGAGTCTTTAGCCTACCAATTCAGAATAAAAACCAAAACCAATACCTCTATAATACAGAGGAGAACCAACCCATAACCGATAGATATAACAATCCAAGCATCCATCCTCAAAATCATCCAATAGAAACAAAGTAAGGGTAAATAGCCAAAAAAAATAGTTTATGCTACAACAGCAAAGAACAACCTCGGCAACACATATTAATAGCGGAGCAATAACCACATAAACACAGCTGGCAAAAACCACAATTTGATGAACAATCCCCAACCAAAATCCCTTACTCTAAATAACATAGCTAAAACCCAAAAGGATAGGAGCAGGTGAAAATGGTGCAACTCGTGAAACAATGGACAACCAAACACACCTAGAAAAGCCACCCTAATCAGCAAGCAACTAGGCAATGGGTCATCCGGCCACAGTGTAACTACTTTAGAAAAACTCTAAAAAATATCCACCAAAAAAGAGAACTAGAACCAACGGTAGGTAACAAATCTTGAGTAAGCAACACCCAAGAAGTGAAAAAACTCACAGCCAGACAACACCAGCAACTAGCCAATAAGAAAGTCGAAGATAAACAAACTAGGCTGTAGAGAGATCCAACCAATAAATAACTAAAACCTGAAAAACCCACATAAGAGAACAAAAAAATTATGGAGAAAACCCTACCAATCATCAAAATAACCTAAAACACCCAAAATAAGCGTCAAATAGGAAGAGAGAAACACACCAACCAGAAGACAAAAAAAACCCAATAGCCTCGACCTACTGTATTCACATCTAGTATGATGGGAGAGAAAATAAACTAGAAACCAAAAACTATAGCAGAAAACTAAAGGAAGAAAAAAATAACCCCAACCAATCCAAAAGATAGGAAGAACTCATCTTGGAGAATAAAAATAGGTTTAGATTGAAGAGAAAACTCAGACCAAACTAGCGGAAATAACAGTTCAAAAAAATAACACCATAGAAAGCCAAAACCATAAGGAGGAAGGAAAATCTAAAACTTCTAAGGTAAGGCAATCCAATTTTATTTAGATTAATAAGACCCCTTAAGGAAAGGAAGATCATCATTAGAAAACATTTGCAAACATGCTAGACTTGGCCCCAAATTGGCGAAAATCACAAGAATTGCCTTCCCTATAAATATGAGAAATTTGAAAATCTAGGTTAGCAAGAAGACTCTAGTATGATTAAGCAAATAAAATACATTAGCATTACCATGGGAATTAGACTTAAGTAAATCTAAAAGAAGGAGAGCATCAACATCAAACCAAATATTATGAAAACCTTGTTGTAAACAAATGGAAATTCCATGATGAATGCCTTTAAGTTCAACAAATAAAATATAATAAGGCTCTAAAGCAGCAACAAAAGCATAAATAACCTTGCCATTATGATCTCTCAAAATCCCACCATAACAATAATAACCATTAGAGATCGAGCCATCAGTGTTAACCTTAATATAATGATAATTAGGTTTAATCTAATATATAATTTTTTGAGGGGGAGAGTCATTACAAGGAGGAAGGTTAATCCCTAATTTCAAGGCCATAAACTTGTACCCTTTAAAATTGGAGTGAGTATGAAGATTGGCTTTAAAAATCGAAAAAAAATTTAAATTTGGATATAGCAATAATATGATTATAATTCATAGAAATATTACAGTGCTTTGCATCATTTCTATCCATCCAAATATACCAAAGAATCATAATAGCGAAGACAATTTTAACATGACCCTTAGAAATATGAAAGAAACATGCTTTAAGGAGTTGCATAATAGAAAATGAACCATTAAAATGGAAGGTATTAAAAATATTATCATAGTTCCTGTCCATAATAGGGCCATTCATAAAAACATGATCCACACTTTCAATGTGATAGCAATAGTGATAATTAGAGGGGAGGTGGAATCCTATTTTTAAAAGAGTAGCATCCATAGGGATATAATGCTTAAGAATGCTCTAAGTTAAGACTAAAACTTAAATAGGGACACTATTATTGTAGATTTTAGTAAAAACCAAGGACTCTTGATATTTAAATCTGATAAAATGCCATACATCCTTAAAAATAAAATCTCCAAAAGAAGAAATTTTAAAAGAATTTGGTCGGGTTCATTAGGGTGAGGGGAAACTTTAAGGATTTTATCAATAATCACATTAAGGATAGGGTTAATCAATTAAAAAACATCCTAATTATTATTAATAAGTAACTGATGAACCTTAAGCACTAGAGTGGAATGAGTAATAAGAAGGGAATCAATAGAGCCTTGACTAAGCTGATTATCTTGCCAAAAAAATGAGGAACTAGAATTAAGGGTTTAGGGTTATCATAGGGTTTAGTGTTAGCTTATAATTTAGGGTTAGTTTAGAGTTGAGGCTATAGGATTAAAGCATTTGGGTTTAGGATTTTTAGGGTTTAGGGTTTGGGGTTTTAGGTTTTACGGATTAGGGTCTAAGGTTTAGGCTTTAGGGCTTAGGGTTTTCAGAGTTTAGGGTTTAGGGTTTCGAGTTAGTTTAGGATTTAAGGTTTAAGGTTTTTTTAAAAAAATTATGTAAATTGGTACGTTTAGGTTTATTTAGTATATTTAGTTTATTTTTTATTTATTTTAGTTTACTTTATTTTTCATTTTTTAGGTTTATTTTTATTTATTTATTTTAATTTTGGTATTTATTTTAGTTTATTTTTTTAGGTATAAGTTAGGTTTATTTTTTAGTTGAGTTTTATTTATTTTATTTTTAGGTTTAGGTTTAATTTTTATTTTAAAATTTAGGTTTAGGTTTTATTTTATTTTAGGTTTTAGGTTTTTATTTTAGTTTTAGTTTATTTATTTTATTTTTTTTTATTTATTTTAGGTTTATTTAGTTTATTTTATTTTTTTATTATTTATTTTATTTTTATTTATTTATTTTATTTTTATTTATTTTTTTAATTTTTTTTTTTATTTATTTATTTTATTTTTTTTTATTTTATAGGTTTAATTTATTTTATTTTATTTATTTTATTATTTATATTTAAGTTTATTTATTTATTTATTTATTTTATTTTTATTTTATTTATTTAGTTTATTTTTTTTTTTTATTTATTATTTATTAGGTTTATTTAGGTTTAAGTTTAGTTTTATTTATTATAGTTATTTATTTAATTTTAGGATAGGGTTTAGTGTTTTAGGTTTAGGGTTATAGCTTAGGGTTTATAGTTGGTTTAGGGTTTAGGGTTAATGTTTTTTAGGCTTTTAGGTTTAGGTTTTAGGAGGGTTTAGGGTTTAGGGTTAGTTTTAGGGTTTATGGGGATTTTAGGGTTTAGGAGTTTAGGGTTTTTTAGGGTTGGGGTTTTATTTAGTTAGTTTAGGTTAGGGTTTAGGGTTAGGGTTAGGGTTAGGGTTAAGGTTTAGGGTTTAGGGTTAAGGTTAGGTTTAGGGTTTAGGGTTGGGGATTAGTTTAGGGTTTAAGGTTTAGGGTTGTAGGTTTAGGGTTTAGGGTTTTTCTTTTAAAAAAAATTAAATTAGTTGGTTTAAGTTTATTTAGTTTATTTTTTATTTATATTTGGGTTTATTTTTTATTTATATTTAGTTTAGTTTAGGGTTATTTTAGGTTTATTTATCTTAGTTTAATTTTTTATTTTAGTTTATATTTTAGGTTTAAGTTTAGGTTTATGTTTATTTTTCAGTTTAGTATTATTTTTCTTTATTTTTTAGGTTTGGCTTTTATTTTTTTATTCTTAGTTTAAGGTATAGGTTTTTATTTTATTTTTTGAGGTTGAGGTTTTAGGTTTTTATTTTAGGTTTATTTTTTAGTTTAGGTTTAAGTTTATTTTTTGTTTATTTTATTTTTATTTAGTTTAGGTTTTAGGTTTAGTTTGTTTTAGATTTAGGTTTAGGTTTTATTTATTTTAGTTTAGTTTATTTTATTTAGGTGTTTAGGTTTATTTTTTTTATTTAATTAAGGTTTAGTTTTTTTTTTAGTTTAGGGTTTAGGTTCATTATTTATTTATTTTAGGTTTTATTTAGGTTTATTTTTAGGTTTAAGTTTTCATTTAGTTTTTCTTTTATTTTATTTTATTTTTATTCTATGTTTAGGTTTTCCATTTTTAGGTTTATTTTATTTTATTATTTAGTTTACATTTTTATTTATTTTATTTTAGTTTAGTTTTTACTTTTTTTATTTTTTTTTAAGTTTAGGTTTATGATTAGGTTTATGTTTAGGTTTATGTTTTAGTTTAGGATTTTATTTATTTAGGTTTATTTATTTATTTATTTTTAGGTTTTAGTTTAGGTTTTGTTTTAAGGTTTAGGGTTTAGGGTTTAGGTTTAGTGTTTGGGGTTTAGGGCTTAGGGAGTTTGTAGGTTTAGTTTATGGTTTTTTAGGGTTTAGGGTTTTGGGTTTAGGCTTTAGAGTTTTAGGGTTTAGGATTCAAGGTTCAGGGTTTAAGGTTGTAAGTTTAAGGTTTAGTTTTTAGTGTTAGTTTTAGGGTTTAGGGTTAAAGGTTTAGGGTTAGTTTTTGGTTTAGGGTTGTATATTTAGGGTTTAGGGTTTAAGATTTTAGCGTTTAAGGTTTAGAGTTAGTTTTAGGGTTTAGAGTTTATGGTTTAGGTTTTAATTTTTATTTTTTAGGTATAAGTTTAGGTTATTATATTATTTTTTTAAGTTTAGGCTTTAGGTTTTTATTTTAGGTTTATTTTTAGGATTTATTTTTTAGTTTAGGTTTAGGTTTATTTTAAGTTCGTTTATTTTTATTTAGTTTAGGGTTTAGGTTTAGTTTATTTTAGGTTTAGGTTTAGGCTTTATTTATTTTAGTTTAGGTTTAGGTTTATTTTATTTTATTTATTTTGGCTTTAGCTTTTTTATTAGTTTATGGTTTAGGTTTTATTGTTTACTTTTTTAGGTTTATTTTTTCAGTTTAGGTTTTTATTTTGTTTTATTTTAGGTTTACTTTAATTTTATTTTTCCTTTAGTTTTTATTATATTTAGGTTTTTATTTTAAGGTTTATTTTATTTTAGTTTAGTTAATTTTATTTATTTTATTTTAGTATAGTTTTATTTTTATTTTATTTTATTTTTTTAAGTTTAGGTTTAGGTTTTATTTATGTTTTAGTTTATTTTATTTTATTTATCTTAGGATTAGGTTTTATTTAATTTATTTTAGGTTTTATTTAGTTTAAGTTTAGGTTTTTATTTTAAGCTAGGTTTAGGTTTAGGTTTAGGGTTTAAGGTTTAGGGTTTTAGGGTTTAAGGTTGTAGGTTTAGTGTTTATGGTTAGTTTTAGGGTTTAGGGTTTAGGGTTAGGGTTTTTTTATTTCATTATTTTAGGATTTAGGGTTTAAGATTTATTTAGGGTTTAGGGTTTAGGGTTAGTTTAGGGTTTATTGTTTAGGTTTTAGGGTTAGTTTAGGTTTTAGGGTTTTGGGTTTAAGGTTTAGGGTTTTTTTTAGGGTTTTATTTAGGGGTTAGGGTTTAGGTTTAGGGTTTAGGGTTTTTTTTAAATTAGTAGGTAGGTTTAGGTTTATTTAGTTTATTTTTTATTTATTTTAGTTTAGGTTTATTTAATTATTTTATTTTTTATTTTTATTTATGTTTATTTTTTATTTATTTTAGTTTTTTTATTTTAATTTAGATTTCTTATTTTAGTTTATTTTTTAGGTTTAGGTTTAGGTTTATGTTTAATTTTAGCTTAGTTTTATTTTATTTTTTTTTAGGGTTTTTTTATTTTATTTTAGGTTTAGGTTTAGGTTTTATTTTACTTTTTTTAGATTTAGGTTTTAGGTTTTATTTTAGGTTAAATTTTTAGGTTTATCTTTTAGTTTAGGTTTATGTTAATTTTTTAGTTTATTTTAATTTATTAGTTTAGGGTTTAGGTTTAGGTTTATTTATTTTAGTTTAGTTTATTTTAGTTTATGTTTAGGTTTATTTTATTTTGTTTATTTTAGGTTTAGGTTTTTTAATTATGGTTTAGGTTTTTTATTTTTTATTTATTTTTAGGATTATTTTAGGTTTAGGTTTTTTATTTAATTTTTATTTTTTTATTATATTTTAGGTTTATTTTATTTTTATTTTTAGTTTAGTTTTATTTTTATAGGTTTTTTATTTAGGTTTATTTATTTTATAATTTAGTTTAGGTTTTTATTTATTGTATTTTAGTTTGCTTGTTATTTTTTATATTATTTTCTTTTTAGGTTTATGTTTAGGTCTTGGTTTAGGTTAGTTTAGGTTTTTATTTTATTTTACTTTTATTTTATTTAGGTTTATTTTTATTTTATTTTATTTTTTTTTTAAGTTTATTTAGTTTAGGTTTAGGTTTTGGGTTTTTTTTTAGGGTTTAGGGTTTAGGGTTTAGTTTAGGGTTTAGGTTAGTTTTAGGGTTTAGTTTAGGGTTTAGGTTTAGTTTTAGGGTTTAGGGTTTAGTTTGGGTTTAGTTTTAGGTTTAGGTTTAGATTTAGGTTTAAGGTTTAGGTTTAGGGTTTATATTTTATTTAGGTTTATGGTTTATTTAGGTTTTATTTTATTTATTTATTTGTTTTATTTGTGTTTAGGTTTTATTTATTTATTTTATTTAGTTTATTAGGTTTTATTTTAGTTTTAGGTTTAGGTTAGTTTTAGGTTTAGGGTTTGGGTTTAGGTTTGGTTTAGGGTTTAGGGTTTATTTTGGGTTTTATGGTTTATGGTTTAGGTTTAGTTTTATTAGTTTAGGTTTAGGTTGGGTTTAGGGTTAAGTTTTTTTTTTATTTATTTTAGGTTTAGGTTTATTTAGTTTATTTTTATTTATTTAGTTTATTTTCTTTTATTTTTTTTATTTAGGTTTATTTTTAAATTTTATTTTTATTTATGTTTTATTTAGTTTTTTATTTTTATAGTTTATTTTATTTTATTTTGGTTTAGTTTTTTATTTGATTTAGGTTTTTTTATTTTACTTTAGTTTAGGTTTTATTTATTTTATTTTAGTTTAGTTTTATTTTTTTTTATTTTATTTATTTTAGGTTTAATAGGTTTATTTAGTTTATGTTTTATTTTATTTTGATTTAGTTTATTATTTATTTATTTTATTTTTTAGGTTTTTTTAGCTTTTAGGGTTTATGGTTTAGTTAGTTTAGGGTGTTTTTTTAGGTTAAAATTTTTATTGCCACAAAGAAAAAGTACAAAGTCATTAAAGGCTAAATCTAAGCTAATAGTTTTATAAATCTAGACATAAATTAACTATTGCAATAATTAAGGAAAGAAATCAATAGAAAAACCAAAAAATCAAATGAAAATCCATGTGGCGACACTTATTTGATCCTTCTATTTAGCAAGATTACCCTCCATACCTATAAATATATCTCACATTTGAAAGGAAGGTACAATTAATCAACATAAAAGTATGAGCAAATACAAGGGTAAAGTAAAGAAAAGGCTAGTCATTACAATCATCTCAGTATATGCAAGCAAAGGTGAAGGGTTACAATTACATATAGCACTACCAAAAGAAGAATGAGTGGAAAACATCAAAGGACATACCTAGTGTATTATCATCCAAAGTACATCATCTAGAGGTTGCAAAATCCTCCAAACAATAAACATAGCCAATAACCAGCAACCAAAACAACCAAATAAGTATAATCAACCAACCATTGGGGATAACATCAACATAGTAGACACCACCAAAGCCACCATCAAAAGGAATAACAAAATCCAAAGGAGCAAGCATCATGATAGGGGGGTAACACAAACTAGAGACAAACAAGAGCAAAAGAAAACACAAGTGCTCATATCTTCCAGAAAAGAAAGAGTCGGTAAAACAGATAGCAAATTGGGTGGATAGCAATTGGTGGGTTTTAAGAGAAAAAACAAGTAGGAAGCTAATATAGGTAGAAAGAAACAGTAGGTTCCCAAAGAGTCACCAAAGGCGGGAAAAACCAACCAAAATAGCCTCCCCTCAGCAACAATCAACTAACCAAACTAGCAACATATCCTCCTAATAACCACCATAGTAGAAAACTAAAGTTAGTGTAAGACCAATAGCGGTAAATCACCCAAGATAGCTAGGAAAGGGTAGAAGTAGATGAAACCAACCAAGACAAAAGAAAATCGATAGGTTAATTGAATAGTAAAAAGACAAAAGGAACAAAGCCATAGACAAACTACAAACTAACCAATAGGAACAATAAGGCACCCAATTACCACCAGCACCAACTTGGACAAAATAGCTTTTAACCAATCTAGGACAATACCCAAATCCAAAGTTTAGAAAAGGGAAGTCCAATATAGGAGGAGGTTAAAACCATAACCAAAAGAAACAAAAAAATTAGCAAAAATGACCACCAAACCATAGTCAACAAAACAAAGAAAATAAGAGCCAATCAACAACCTCCACCATGCCAAAATTAAGCCCAAGATAAACCACCAATAACCCCCAGATGAGTCACCAACAAAAAATGATGAAATAGCCAAAAGGCCATCCAATAGAAACTTTTCCAACCCAACTAGACAACAAAGCCACCCACAAAACATAGGCAGGAAAGAGGTAAAACCCACTAGGAAAACCTACACCATATAGCCAACAAAAGGAGGATATATAAAAAGAGGGAAAAATGTGGTAAACACCAACCAGGACAAATAGAAACTGCTAAAAAACCAAGACAACCCAAGTTGCACTTTATAACCACTGGAAAACCAGCCAATCCAAAAGTAAGAGATCAAAAACATAATAGATAAGGCAAAAGAGAAAATAAGTTGATACAACCCAAAGAGGGTTGAACAAGGGAACCAAAGCAAAGACCTTCAAAATTCAACACCAAAAACTAAGCCAAGAATATATAATCTAATATAAAGGTATCCAATCTTATCTAAATTAACCAAACCTTTTAATAGCTTAGGCAAAGTTGGGTTGTCAAATAAATTGAACTCAGTTAAGTTAGCACCAAAGTTGGCTAAGTAATCAGCTCAAGAATTACCTTCATGAAAGATGTGGGTAATTTTAAAACAAACTTGAGAGATTTTTAGAATGATTAAGAAGATAAAATAATTAGCATTATTTCTATTGCAATTAAGCATGTCAAGAAGCAAGAGGCATCAACTTCAATAGATGTTGAGGAAACCTCCATTCAACAAATTTTAAAAGCTTTATTAATAGCCATAAGCTCAACAAAAATAATAGAACGGGCTTTGAGAGGATATGCAAAAGCACAAATGATAGTATCTTTAGAATCCCTAAGAATACAACCATAGCCATATTTATTGGAAGCAATAGAACCATCGGTATTCATATTAATCAAATTATCTTTAGGTTTTATCCAATGGATAATTAACACTTTATTAGAGTCAAACTCAGGGAATGATACCTAATTTTTAGTAAATTTATAACCTTTAAAATGAATATTACACATTGGCATTAAAGAGCATGAATTTTTTCTTTAGTTCTAGCGGGATCCTTTTATGGTTTAGGAATACCATGATATTTAGCATTTATCCATCGGATGAACCAAATAAGGTAATAGAAATTAAAACTTTGATATGACCTTTCTTTATATTTTTGAAATAGACTTCAAGAAGGGATATAAAGAAAGAGAACCTTGAAAATAGTTGGTATTAAATAAATCATCAAACCAAAACCATGATTTAGAAGCAATAACGCCATTGAGAAAAATAAGATTTACATTTCCAATATGAAAGCAATAATAGAACTTTGAAGGTAAGTAAAACCCTTTAACCTAGAGAAAAGAGTCCACAAGAATTATTCAAAATACTCAAAGCTAAAGCTGAATAAGAAATGGGAATGATATTGTTCCAAAGTTTAATAAAAACATTAGAGGGGTTCTGTTTATCTCTAATAAAATTTCATACCTCTATAAGTACAAAGTCACCATTAGAAGAAAGCTTAAAAGGAATTTGGTCAGGTTTGTTAGGAAAAATGGGGATATTTCTAAAGTTCTCAAAAAGAGAAATAGGGATATAATTCTCAAGTTTTCCTTCATTCCCATTGTTATTAAGCCAAAAGAAATTAACTTTGATAGCAGTAGTGGAGTGGGTAGATAAAAGGGTGTCAATAGATCCATTTAAATCAAGATTAAAGAAAGAAGAACCTTTTATACCCCAAGATATTAATGATTTTACCCATTTGATGGAGCAAAGCCTTTTCCAAACCGAAGGTTAACCAATATAAGCACAGTTAGTGTTTACCTTGGCAAAAATTTTCCATCATAAAATTAGCTCAAAGGCTATCATTCTTTCTAAAATTCCAGGAGCTTATGAGAGAGGTGGATTCACGAATTGGCTTGCAACCAAGAGCACCTTAGACAACAACATTCATGCCAAGATGTCCAATGCATTCTTTTGGTAGAATTATTGAGCCCCAAAAAAATTTGTTAAGCAAATGATCAATTATAAGTGTAGCATTAGTGAGGATAATAGTTTGAATCAAATAAAGAGTTTGAATTGAGGTGCTTTTAAGAATAGTGAGCCTACCAAAAAGGAAATAAATGGAATTTAAATAAAATTTTATTTGAAATGTTTTGAATTAGCTCATCAAAGAGAGAACATTTTTAGCCTTTAAAGAGCGAGCACCCAAGTACTTAAGAGGTAAGTGTTGATGTTTAAACTTAATGATATACAAGATTTAATTGATTTTATTATTGGAGATACTAGAGGAAGTGATAAAATAGCATCTATTATCATTGATAGAAAGGCCACTTTCTCTAACAAATTTGTTTTAAAAAGAGTTGAGATGCTTCATGTGATGAATAGAAGCATTACACCAAAAAAAAAATGAAATCACCTGCATAACCTAAATGGGAAATAAGAAGACCACCAAGAGTTTTGTAGTACATACTAGGATTATTTAAGAATAAATCATTAATGCTCCAAGATAAGTACTCAACGATAATAATAAATAAAGCAAAAGATAAAGGATCTGCTTGACGTAAACCATGGGAAGAGGGAAAGAAACCCATGGTTTCCTAGAAAAATTGAAAACCATGCATTATTAATACAATTTTAATAAGAAAAATAAATTTATTAGAAAACCTAAATAAATTCAAAATATGGAAAAGGAAATGAGATGTTATCAAAGGCTTTGGTAATTTCTAATTTGAAAAGAATTTGCCACCCTAGTCTTAGATCATGAATTATTTAAAATATTGTCAAAATGGATCTTATTATCTTTCTTAGGTATAAGAACAATTTACTAAAGATATATCCCGAAAAAATAGGTTAGGTTAGGTTAGTTAGGTTAGTGTTAAGCTAGTAGTTAGTTAGATAGGGAGGTTTGATTAGGTTAGTTAGGTTTAGGTTTAGGTAGTTAGGATAGTTAGGTTAGTTTAGTTAGGTTAGGTTTTAGGTTAAGTTGGGTTTAGGTTAAGTTATTAGGTTAGATTTTGGGTTTAGGGTTTGGGATTGGGGTTAGGGTTTGGGTAGGGTTTAGGTTTTTTTTTGGGAAACCCCATGGAAAATTTTATTACCACAAAATAAGGTTACAAGGTCCTTAAAGGGGATAAACTCAGAACTACTCAAAGAGCTGATTAGGGGTGAATCCATCTAAGTAAGCAAAAGAAAAGAAAATCATGCAAAAGATACAAATTGATTAACATATATAAGCAAATGAAGGATAAGGGTCAATGTTCTGAGATGTGAGAATGCAATGGAGTAACCTGCAAGAGAAAAAAGGAAAAACACTTGTATAGCATCCATTTGGTAAAAGTCTTGATATCCTTAGTACCTACAAATATAATCAAAACCATATACAGGGTAGATAGAGAGTTAACAAAACCAAAATGAGAAAGGGGTTCCCATCCTGGTTATAGGACCCAATATAAGACATCATGCCAATGAATTCCCAGCAATACAAGTAGTTCATCATATTGACATTAGAGAAGCTCACTAATTCCACCCATTAGATAGAGCATGATAAGGTTTGAATATGAATTAGTTAAGATCATCTTGTGATGCATAAGTAATAAAAACTAGGCAAAAGAAAAGAGAAGCAAGAAGTTAAATGGTTTTCAGGCTGGCTGCAAAGACCATAACCAGCAAATAATAAATAAGCAACACCACATTGCCAACCAGGTGTATTAAGTAGTAGAAACAAAGAAGTCAAGCAAACCCAATTGACCATTATAGAAGTCATATGGGTTGGAAGAAAGTAGAATAGTAAAAAAATAGGTAGAGAAGCTTCTCCTTTATTTGGAGGCTCTCCCACCACAAAAAATTCAGAGAGATAATCAGAGCAAAAGTTGTAGTTGCTTAGTAGCAAAAACAGTAATCCAGTTCTGCCAAAAGCAATAACAGTAATAACCAGCTGGGTGACCAATAACCCAACTATCTATAAAAGATAAAACAGTGATTACGACTAGGTAAAGAAGAAGAGTACTCCTCATGATCTGCATGTTCTCATCATAGCCAAGAGAGGGAAAATAACAACAAGAAATATCAGCAACATCCCAGATATTAGCAGCAAAATAAGACAAAAAAACAAAGAGCACTTGCTGAGCAAAGTACTCTAAAACAAAATCCAACAATGGAGGTAATGATATAATTCCATTCCTTCAAAGAGATATTAAAGTAAACATGGGATTTCATAAACAGCAAAGTAACAACAATAAGGAAGGTTGCAACCATTTGATGCTCAACAGCTGTCCTACCTTGGACAAAAGTAATTAAGCTACAAGAAGCAAGAAAGTCGAGAAAACCTCGGTTGTCTATAGTTACAAAATCGTAGGAATGAGCGGAAAGTAGCAGATAGGGATAGGTAATGAATAGCTCCCCACCAGCAAATCTAGTAAGAGACATTTAGTGCAAATAGTTGCGAGTAGCGTAGCAGTTTAATCCAATTCTACCAAAGATAATGAGATAACCGGAGGTTGGCCAATAAATTATGCATATAAGATAAACCATTGATTAAGTTCAAGCAGAACATAAGAATGATCTTTAAGATTTGCATGTTCCCATCATACCATATAGAGGAAAACAAGAGGGAAGACCACATAGCAGATGTTTAGAAGACAGAAAGAAAAACAAAAAAAACTTGCTGAGCAAGGTACTTAAAATTCCAAAAACCAATAGTGGATACATTGTTATAGTTTTTACACCCATTAAGAAAAGCAACCTTTAAGAACAAATATATAAAATAGAGAATGAATGAGTTCAAGTAATTCCCACCAAAGTAAATAGTAGTACCCACAACCTCAGCAAAGGCAGAATGAAAATCCATTAAGTAACTCCAAACTGAGCATGGGAAGAAGTCCAGATAAGATTGATGGTAGCCTCAAGGCCAATTCACAATAACTAAGAAAAGAGATACCAACAAGTTGACCATAGGAAAAGCCATTAAGAGTAGAGAGTGCATAAAATCAATCCCATAATAAAAGAAGAATTCTATGGAAAAACAGGATGAAAAGAGCAACACCATGTTTGATAAAAAATAGCCCAGCTGATAATAACACAAACAATTGGAGAATCGAGAATCAAAAAACTTCCATAAGTCACAAAAACAACAATTTGAAAATAGGTCCCAAAAAACCAATGACTAGCATTGAGAGGAATAACAAGACCTTTCTAGATAAGAAAATACAGTCTAGCAGCAAGGCCCAGAATGAGAGGGAAAATAAAGTAAAAACCAAAAAGAGAGGCAACATAAAAACCTATTCTTGCAGGGAGCAAGAGAAAAGCGAGACAAAAAAAAATTCTCTCAAAGAGCAAAGAGATTGACCAAAGTCCTAATCTCAAAAATGTCCCACAAAAGGATCTGGAACAAAATAGTGAATCAATCAAGAAACTCCATCCGTTCAAAAAATAAATAGTGCAAAAAAATAAATAGGAGATTCCAGAAGTAAAGAAGCATAAAAGATAACCAAGTAATATCAAAGTTCGCATAATAATAGTCATATAAGGGGAGGTGGGGTGTGACTATAAGAAAACCAAAAACAACCTTGGTGGAAGAAAAGAAGAAAGCCTCCCACAATAAGATCCCACCAAAGGGACCCTGCTGAATCAGAAAATGGTTTCCATAGAGAGCAGGCTGAATGGGGTCCAGATTCTAGTATAGACAACAACCAAGAAGATAAATATCAGTAAAAAGGCCAAAAAACCTCTTCATCCAGAAAAATAAAATAAAAGATAACTCCCCAAAATAAAAGGAAAATGTCGACTCAAAGCTAGAGTCAAAGAATATCGTGACCAAGATCTAATAAGAGGGACATGTCAAAACCAGTCATTATCAGATAAAATCCAACAACCTATCAGTAAATCATCAAAATAAATATTGCAACCAACATAATGAACACTAATACAATGCATAGAAACAACATAGGTAACTAAGATACTTAATGAAGTAATATCTTTGAGAAAAAGCAGGTTGCAGAAATTAATGGCAGTAGTTAAACCCATCAAAATAAATATCTCCATCCAACAATGATTAAGTCCCCTAGGATTAGGAATAAAGGCGGATTGATATTAAAATCCCAAATAGAGTGGTGTTATAAAACCAATAGCGGTGACACATAGCTCAATAAAATTCCAATGCAGTAGTATGCACATAGCTCAAATAGCGACCCTTTATCGTGTAAATGCCAAAGTAGAGAGCCTCCAAATAGAGGAGAAGCTATTAAGACACCAAATCATGGCAGATCAGACAATTAATATCCATATGAAGCATCCACAAAAGACACAAAAGGAGAAAGCCATAAAATAAAGAGGCATACATTAAAAGACCAATGGGATACATCAAAGGTTAGATTAAGTTAAGATAAGGAAACCCCAAAATTGTCCAAGTTAACTAGCCCACACAAGTGTTTAGGTAAAGTGAGTTGATCAAAGAAGATGATACCATCGATCTAGCAGATTGGCAAGGTAGTCACCAAGCATTTCCTTCACAAACATGAGTGATGTTAAAATTTAGTTGGAAGAAGAGCTCTAGTTTGCTTGAGGAGGTGGTACAATTGATTCTTTCTCATTTTTGGAAAGTCAAAAGATCAATCAGGCATCCACCTCAATCCAAATATTGAGCGACCATTTTGGAGGCAAATCTCAAAACTTTGTAGGCCGCCATAAGCTTCGATAAATGGGGTCACGGGAAATAAGGGGATAAGCAAAAGCACATAGTACTATACCCTTAGAGTTCAAAATGCCACCACAGCCATTATGAGAGATAGAGCCATCATGTATTAATTTTAATAATATGGTCAAGATTTTTCCAATAAATAATCTTGTCATTTCGATAAGGTTGGTAAAGTTAAAGCCATTTATTGGCCACAAATTTACAGCCTTTGAATTATCTGTAATGAATGAGTTAGCTTAAACAAGTCACAAATTTTGTTTTTAGCTCTAGCAATAATCCTCACATGGTTCATAGGGATCCCATGATGTTTTGCATCAATCCATCCATATGAACGATAAGTGATAGTGATGATGACTTTAATGTGACCTTTAATAATATTATCAAAATAGACTTGAAGAAGTTGATATAAAGTAAGAGAGCCATTGAAATTGACAGTGTTAAAAGATCATCATACCAAATCCAAAGTTTAGAAGCAATGACCCCATTAACAAAAACATGATTAACATTCTCAATATGGAAACAACATTGATATTTAGAGGGTAAATGGAACCCTTTACCCCACAACAAGGAATCAACGGGGATAAAATTTTTTAGAATATGCCAAGTAAGAACAGAATAAGAAGAGTAGGATATTATTATTCAAAGTTTGGAGAACACATAGGAGGAATCATGATTATCTTTAATGTGGAGCCACACATTTTGAGGTTGAAATCACCATTATGTGAGAGCTTAAAGAGAATCTGTCTTGATTGTTTGGAGTGATAGGAATAGTAGAAACCATATTCAAGAAAGTAAAAGGGATAAAATCAGCAAGCTTACTATTGTTCCACTGTTGTTATGCTAGAAAGAGTTTACTCTAATAGCGGTGGAATGGGTGGAGAGTAAGTCATCAATGGAACCATCCACTCCAATTATCTTGCCAAAAGAAAGAAGCGCGAGTTAATGCCCCAAAAAATTAAGGATTACATCCCATTTGACAAAACAAAGTCTTTTCCATAGGAGAATCACGGTTTAAAGGGACAAATGAGGGGTGCTTACACGCAATATTTAGTCATGAAATTAGCCCAAAGACTATGATTACTCTAAAATTCCACCGAGTTTATAGGAAAAGGCATTGATAGCTTCTTTTATGGATTTACAACCAAGACCACCATCAAAAGTGCCACAACTTTTAAACCAAGAGGTCCGCATTCTTTTAGAGGAGATTGGAGCAAAAAATTTGTTTAGAGAATCAATTACGGTGATGATAGAAATGGTGACATAATGGTTTGGATGAGATATAAAGGCATGGAATTAAGAGTGCTCTTAATCAAGGTGAGCCTACCACCGAAAGAGAGTAAATGAAATTACCAAATAAAAATTTATTAGATATTTTATGAATAAGGTCATCAAAATGATGAGATCTTTTTTGGCCTTTAAAAAGCGGAGCCCCGAGATAATTAATGGGAAGTTGATTTTGCTTAAAATTAGTAATTTTGGAGATTTGATTTAGTCTATTGGTAGGAATCTTAGCTGAGGGAATAAACAACATTTTCTTTCATTGAGAAAGAGACCACTAAATTTGCCAAAATAATTTAAGAGATTCTTAATAGTTTTAACATGTTGAAGAGAGGCATTGCAAGATTATAAAATCATCACAAAGCTAAGATGAAAGCAGGAAACCACCATGGTTTTAAAAAAAACAGTTAGATTTTTAATGAAAAGATCATTGAGGCTCCTCGGAAGATATTCTATAGCATTGATAAAAAGAGAAGGAGAAAGAGGATCACCTTGTCACAAACCATGACTCGAAGTAAAGAAACCAAGGGACTCACCATTCATGATAACAGAAAACCAAACATTATTGATACAACTTTTTATAAGCTAGATAAAATTATCAGAGAAACCAAACAAATGTAAGATTTGAAAGAGGAAATCCCATGAGAGGTTGTTAAAGGATTTAGAGATGTCCAGTTTGAAGTGGATATTACCTCCTCTAGAAGCAATATCAATGTCATGAACCTTGATTTAGAAGAATATTATCAAAATGGCTCTATTTTAATGAAGCCCATTTGGTTAGGAGATGATTTTAGGGAGCAGGACTAATCGATTATTAGTTAATTTAGCAATGAGTTTGGAAAAAAGACTAATGGGTCTAAAATCACCCCAAGATTCAAGATTGTTGGTTTTGGAATAAGGACAATAGAAGTACTTAAAAAATATCTGGGAATAGAGTCGCCATCAAAGAAATAATAACAAAGATCAACAAGATCGATTTAATAAAAGGCCAACAATGCTAAAAGAAATGAGTCATAGCCATCGTACAAATGAATGTCCATGCTATTGAGAGTACTACTATTCTCCGCCTCTAGGACGATAAAGTGAGCACATGGTTATCCTCATTGTTAATCATAGAAGGGATGAGATGGTGTTGGAGGGGTTTTCAATGAAGGGTTAATTTAATAAATTTTGAAAGTGATGTATGACGTATTCCTTAATTTCATTATCCTTATCCATCCACCATTAGAGTTCTTAATTTTCTTAATCTAGTTTAATGCTTTTTGTTTATAAATAAATAGAAATACCTTGTGTTTCTGCCACCCAATATGTTTGCTAGCAACTTTTACAAATAGGTTTCCCGATTTTGGTAATTAATCAAGGTATCTTTGGCAATGCTCAACTCATCAAGCTTACAGGATCGCTTAAGATAGCCTCTTCAAGAGAACAAATCACTTGTTCCATAGCTTTAAGATTGGTAAAAAAGATTTTAAATATATGCTTGTTCCACCAATTGAGGTTTTGTTTAAGTCTTTTGAGCTTAAGCCAAAGCCTAATCATGCCTTTAATGGAATTATCCCGTGAATGTGAGCTATCCAATTAAGAAAACAACATTAGTGAAATCGCCATGTTGGGTCCACATATTTTGGAATCTAAAATGAGGGAGAAGGGATAAAGGGGAGTTTCGATAGAGATTAAAAGAGGAGCATGACGCACAAAGTTCTACTCAAATGCTCGGAGAGGTAAGAGGCCATTGATTGATCCAAAGAGAATTAAAGTGGGTCCCGCCAAGATGCCAAAGTCTAGAGTTATGCCGGTAATTAACCTAAAACCAATGTCAATCGACATAATCTAGGATCATATTAGAGAAGTCTTCCATGGAATGGAGGTTAGAGAACATCCTCCCCTTTCCAAAGAAGCAATGATAGTGTTGAAATCACCCCAACCAACTAGGGAAGGTTAACCGAGGAGGTGAAGGTTCTTAAGTGATTCCAAAGGAAGTTCCTACCGACTCTATTACAAGAAGCAGATAAAGGAACCAAAAGTGAAAACTCACCTAATGAGATTTTGACATTAACCAATTGATCAAGATCATCAATGATGGAAATGGTGATGGAATTATTCCAAAAACACCAAATTTTATTATTAATATTGAAGAGGAAATTTTGAAATCCAAGCGATCTAGCAACATGGGCAATCTTGGAAGAGTTAATGAAAGGCACAATAATAACAAGTAATTTGATGTTATGTGGTCGACAAAGGCTCCTAACACGATTGCGGATAGGGAGAGTCTCACAACCCCGGATATTCCAAATAAGAAAATTAATCATAATAAAAAATCCAAAAAGGAAAAGGTAAGAGAGGAGGACATAATTATTTGTGAGGTGTTAGAGAAGAACGTGTGGTTCTAGTGAAGTTATTATTAGTCATTTAGGCTTTATAATATTTTTTTTAATAATAGTTTGGAAGGGTCTATCAGTATCCAAAGTATCTCCATTAGAAAGGGATTGGTTTTTGGTATCCAAAATAGGGGTAGTATCAGTCAATGTTTTAGTAGTGGTGGTTTCTCCTTCTTCAGCATTAGAGTAAGAATAAAAAATTGGGATAACCTGAGTATCACTCTGTAGAGAAATAGAAGGTGAGATTCTTGCACCATTAATAGTACAAATATCATTCTCATTGCCATGATACATATTCAGATTTGGTTCTGACACCAAAGGATCAACATTATTTTGATCCAATATAAGAATCCCATTCAAATTTCATTAAGATTCAAATGGAGCAAAGTATTGTCATGAGAAGCCAAATTATTACAAGTAGGAGAAGTGCTAGGCAAGTTATCATTAGTTTCTTCACGCACCTCAATAATAGTATTTATACTAAGCTCGTAATGTTTTTCATTAGGCAAATCAAGAGGTAATAAAGGGGTGTAGGGAGGATGAGTTCCATTCGAGTAGCTACATAATATATTTACCCGGTTCCAAGAGAGGTATTAGTATCCTATATATTCTTTTGAGGTTAAGGTGTAACACAAAGCAATGAGTGATCATGACCATGGATCTTAGAGTGAAGTAAGATGAGGAAATTTTCAAATTTCTCGGTTATATCCGAATTTTTTTCAACCAATCCAAACTTCTTTGGGGTATTTTTTGGTAACTAATCTCAACCAAGATGCATGCAACATGTAGATCTAGTGCAAGGGTTTGATCAATTTGAAGGGGTATACCAAATAGAGCCCCAACCGCAAAACGTAACTTGGTGAGTAAGTGAATTCTCATGTTGGGAAAAGCAAGCCATAAAGGAACAATAGGGATTCTCTTTGACATCAAAATGGGTGACCATTTCAAGAGCCGCATTTGACAATTATACACAAAATAGGAGCAACGAGCAAAGACTTTAGAATAATCTAAATCATTTGACAACTGAAAAAGGATATGTCGAGGATCAATCAGCCCAATAGTGAAGACTCCTGAAAGTTTAAAGGTATGGATTAAAGATTGGATATTATCTAGAGTAGGGCGTCGTAGAGAGAATTTACCAACCAAAGAGAACTCAAAAGGCTTAGCTAATTTATCCACATCCTGGTCAGAACACATGACAGTCGGCAATCCATGGAATGTTGAAATTAAGTTAACCAAGGCATTAGAGGGTTCTTACAAAAAGAGCATCCTTAAAGGACTTGACAAGATTAATGGATGCAATCATCCAAAAAATACTTTAGGATCCTAGGGCAAAGCCGATGCTGAAGAATATCAATTGCACTGAGAGAGATGCCTCACCATGAATCCATCCAGAGAGTCACAAGCAACCAAGTCGAGAGAGGAAGTGCAACCAAGCAAAAAAAAAATAGCGATCATGATCGGGTAGCCAAAATGCGGCCAAACCGCAAAAAAATTAAAAAACACAAAATGTGAGGGGCTAGAAAAGATGAGGTTGGGGTCATAGGTTAGAGGTTGTCAGGCTGCCAGTTGTAGGGTCAGGGGTTAAGGTCAGCAGAGCCTTTACAGGTCAGTGAATAGAGCCCAGGTCAGGGTCAGGTGGGTGGTTAGGTCAGGGTTGGTCAGGCCAGGTCAGGCCAGAGCCTTAAGGTGAAGTATTAGTCAGGGCCAGGTCATAGGGCCAGTACAGGGCCAGTGGCCAGTCAGGCTTCAGATGGGGTCAGGTCAGTAGTCAGTGGGGTCAGTCAGGTCCAGGTGGTTAAGGGTAGGTCAGGAGGGTTAGTGTTAGGTCAGGTCAGGGATGGGTTATTTAGGGGGTGGGCCCATGGTTTAGATCTGGGGTTAGGGTAGGTCAGTGAGGTCAGTTTTCCTTCGTCAGTTAGCACTCAATAAGTGGGATTAGGGTCATTTAGTATGATTTGGGGTTAAGGTTAGGGCTAGGGTTAGTTTAGGGTAGTTTAGGGTTAGGGTTGGGTTAATGGGATGTGGGTTGTATTGGTTAGTGTGCGGGTTAGTGTTAGGTTAATGTTTTTTTATGGAACCCAGGGAATTTTATGCCACAAAAAAAGGGTTACATTAAGAGGGGATAAACTCAAGAACTAGTGCTCAAAGAGCTACAATCAGCCTAGAGAGTAAATCCCCTATTTAAGTACAATCAAAATAAAGCAAAAAAAAAGAGGAAAGCAAAAGATATAAAATGATCATAGAGGGAAGCCATTGGACCACCTTCATCAAAAGCTCTTGAGGATGAGAGAAGCCTATGCCTCCACTAGAGAGGGAACCTGCAAGAAAATAGCACAAGATCTGCAAACATCTGGAAAAAAGAGTTAGCACAGTTGAAGTGATACAATTCAAATTGAAAATAAAATTAGAATAAAATGAGAGAATGATGGAAAAGTGTGTGAAAATAGGCTCATCAGTCCACAAAATTGGCATAGCCACAAACATGAGCATCCAAACTTCTAATGAAGGGTTACATCACAAGTGCTACTACCAGCCAAACAATGAGTGAAATTATCCCTGCCTTCATAGTCTACAAATCTGGGGGAAAACAGTAGCCATTTGAAGAAAGTCATATGTTCTTTAAAACTTGCATACCAAAACATAGCCACATACACTATAGAATAGAAGGCAACATAGATCAAGAATGGTAAAGGGACGACACCAATCTCTTATATAATAAGTATCACCAACTAATGCCAACAAAGCATAAGAATGCACAGTTAATAACATCCCTACATAGATGAAACATCTTGGCCACATCCACCTTATTAATAGCATTCTAGAGCCAAGAGTAAAATAAGCTAGCAGATAAATCCGTATAGCAAAACCATAAATAATGAGGATAACCACATGGAAATCATCAGAATAAAAGGCTCGGCAAGAATCCAAAAATAATATTCAACCTGCTGAACATAGTAATCGAAAAATCCATTCAGCATACAAGTAAAACCATCCTTACCTAGATTAAAATTCTTGGCACAAAAAAAATAAAGAGGAAAAGCCATTCGTAAGAATATAAGTGTTAACAATCACCTTATTAATAGCATGATGATAATATTAATTACACACATTTAAGAGATCTAAGATAAAAATGAAATAGCCGATAGATCCATACTACAAAGGTACAATTAATATGGTTAACCACACAACAAACAATAGGACAAAAGACCATTCAAAACACCAACCACAATAGTTAGCTTGCTGAACGTAAAAACCTGAAAGTCCATTCAGCCAATTGCCAAAATAGCAAACCAAATACTGAACTCGACAGAGTGTAATGTAGGCAGTTCCATTACTACATTAAAACAAAATAAGAATACAAAAATAATAGTAGTAAAACCTTTCAAATCAAGTGAAAATAGACCAGTAGCTAATCAAACAATATCAGTAAATACAACAAGAAAGGGAGGAAAGAAGCAGTCCCTATCGTGTAAGGAAACAACAATGAAGATAAGCAAAATACATAATCTATCCTGCAGGTTAGAAAAGGCAGACAAACCAGGTTAGAATCAGTGGCACAACCCCATTTAGAAAGGAAAAGGAAAATAAAGTAGAACCCAATAGGCAGACAACTTACAACAATAGCAGTTGAGACTCTGAGAGGCAAGAGCCTCCATTCACGGATAACTAGAAAAATGATACAGAAAATGCATCAGAAAAGCGAAGACAGAAATAAAATAGAAGATTGAACATACAGATAAGCGATAAGAGAGCAAAAATGAGACTTAATCTCTGAGATAAGGTAAACCAGTGTTGTCTAAAATAACCATACCTTGCAAATGTTTAGGAAGACTTGAATGATCAAAGAAAGTTATTACATCTAATCTAGCACCAAGATTAGCAAGATAATTAGCACACGCATTACCTTCATGCCAAACATGAGTGATTTTGAAACAAACTTGAGATAAAAGAGCTCTAGTATGATTAAGGAGGTAATAAAAATTTGTATTTCCCACTTTGGTGGAAGTCAACATATTAATCAGCAAAAGAGCATCCACCTCAATCTAGATATTGAGCCAACCTTTTTGTAAACAAATCTTAATAGCTTTGTTAACAACCATTAATTCAGCAAAGATAATAGAACATACAGTAAGTGGATATGCAAAAGCACAAATAACATTACCTTTATAGTTTCTAAAAATGCCACCATGCCTAAAGCATTTTGAGAAATGGAGCCATAGTATAATTTTGATAATATTATTATGAGGCTTTATCCAATAGACAATCTTATCTTCTTTCTTGGGATACTCGCAAGCTAAGGCCCAATTTATTGGCCACAAATTTATAGCCTTTAAATTGATTTTTAGTAATTAAACTGGCATTAAATAAAGCATAAATTTTATCTTTAATTTTAGCAATAGTCCTTTTATGGATCATAGGAATCCCATGATGTTTGGCATCATTTCTGTCCATCCATATGAACCATATAAGAGTGATGGAAATTATCACTTTAATGTGACCTGTAATAGTTTTTTTGAAAATAGACATCAAGAAGTTGATATAAGAATAAAGAGCCATTAAATTGGTCAATATTGAAAAGCTCATCATACCAAACCCATAGTTTGGAGGCAATAGCTCCATCGACAAATACATGGTTCACATTCTAAATATGAAAACAATAGTAGCATTTTGAAGGTAAATGAACCCACATCAAAAACTCAATAGGGATAAAATTTTTCAAAATTCTCCATGTTAGAATAGAATAAGAAATAGGGATAGTGCTATTCAAAAGTTTAAAAAACATGTTAGAGAAAGCATGGGCTTGTCTAATATGAATCTAGACATCTTTAAGGTTAAAATCACCATTTTGAGACAATTTAAAAAGAATCTGATCAGGTTGGATAGAAATGATAGGGATGTTAGTAAGTTTATCTAAAAGAGAGGTAGGAATATAATCAATAAGCTTACTATCATTCCATTTATTATTCAACCAGAATGAGTTCACTTTAATAGCAGTAGTGGAGTGAGTAGATAGTATGTCATCAATGGAACCACTGTCAGTCTAGTTATCTTGCCAAAAGAAAGAAGATCCTGAGTTAACCCCCAAGAAATGAGGGATTCGACTTCCCATTTGATGGAACAAAGTCTTTTCCATACATGGGAGTCACCCACCTTGTATGGACAAATGAGATGATGCTTACCCTGACAGTACTTGGCAGTCATGAATTTTGCCCAAAGACTATTGTTGCTCCTAAAGTTGCACCAAAGTTTATGAGAGAATGTAGTAATAGATTCTGATTGCAAGCCCACCTTCAGCAAGGGTGCCACAACATTTATACCATGAAGTCCAATGCATCCTTTTAGTAGAGTTGTTTGAACCTCAGAAGAATTTATTACGGAGGCGCTATATTCTTTTAATGTGAAATTAGTAGGAACAATGGTTTGAATAAGATATAAATGCATGGAGTTAAGGGTACTCTTAAGCAAAGTGAGTCTACCTTCAAATGAAAGTAAATGAAATTCCTAAATAGAAATTTTATTTGTATTTTTTTGGATTAACTCATCAAAGTGGTGTGTGATCTTTCCGACCTTTATATAGAGGAGCACCAAGATATTTAATTGGAAGGTGTCATAAAAATTAGTGATTCTCAAGATTTGATTGATTTTGTTAATAGAGATTTTAGAGGAAGGAATGAAATTTTTTGCCTTCATTAATAGAAAGACCACTTTCCTTTCCAAATTTATTTAAGAAGCTTTTAATGTTTTAATGTGATGAATGGAAGCATTAAAAGATAATGAAATCATGAAAAACTAATATGGGAGATAGGAATACCACCAAGAGTTCTAAAAAACATGCTTGGATTATTGTTGAAGAGGTCATTAAGGCTCCTAGAAAGATATTCCACAGTAATAATAAAAAGGGATGGAGACAAGGGATCCCCTTGTCTCAAATCGTGAGAAGAAGGGAAGAAACCTAAGGCCTCACCATTCAAAATAATAGAGAATGAAAGCATTACTAATACAATTTTTAACTAGGGAGATGAAATTATTAGAGAAGCCAAACAAATGGATAATTTGAAAAAGGAAAGTCCAAGAGATGTTATCGAAAGATTTAGAGATATCCAATTTAAAGAGGATGTTACCACCTCTATTAGAGGCATCTAAATCATGAATCAACTCTTGAGCGAGAAGAATGTTATCAAATATAGCTCTACCTCTAACAAAACCCATTTGGTTGAGAGAAATAATTTTTTTGAAGCAGGACTAATTCATTAGCAAGAAAATTTAGCAATAAGTTTATGAAAAAAGGTGCATGACTAATAGAAATCACCCCAAGATTCAGGATTATCAATTTTGGGTATAAGGATAATGGATGTACTGGGGAAATATCTAGGTAAAGGATTACCATTAAAGAAATCAACCAACATTAATTAAATCATACTTAATGTAGCCAACAATGCTGAAAAATTGAGTAGTGTAACCTTGGACCGAAAAAATCACGCTTCATGCTATTAAGAATTTTACCAATCTCAACTTTCATAGGCAACATAGTAAGCAAATGATTTTTATCACTAGTAATTATTAAGGGAATTAAGTTAGAGTTGGAGATAGCCTCTAAAGTATGACTCTTGTTCAACAATTTTCTAAAATGATTAGTAATAGAGTCTTTAATCTCATTATTGCCAGTGATCCAATTTCCACTATCACTTTTATTTTTTTGGATAGAATTTAAAGCTTTATTTTTATGAAAAAGAGCATGAAAATATCTGGTATTTTAGTCCCCATCAGAAATATGTTTACTTGTAGCCTTTTGCCACCAATAAGTTTCTTCTATATTCTGATAGGAACCCAGGTTGTCTTTGGCTTCATTCAAATCCTTCAGTTTAGAAGAATCTGTCAAAACATCATTCTCAAGACAACAAATAAATTATTCCATGTTTTTAATGTTAGCAAAGAGATTTTTAAAATAATGCTTATACCACCAAGCAAGGTTTTATTCTAGTCTTTTAAGCTTAAACTAGAGTCTAATCATGCCTTAATAGAATTATCGATGAAGGGGCCACCACTTGGTGGAGACAACATTTAAGAAATCAATGTGCTGAATCCACATGTTTTGGAATCTAAAAGAGGTAGAGGAGGATAATCTATTAGAGTCATTTTTAATAGATATCAAAAGAGGAGCATGATCAGACAAAGTTCTGCTCAAGTGCTCAATAGAGGTATGAGGCCATTGATTAATCCAAAGGGAGTTAAAAAGGGTCCTATCAAGCTATTACAAGAGTCTAGAGTTATGTCAGGTGTATTCAGAACTAGAGTAGCCAACGTCAATAAGGTTGCAATCAAGAATCATATTAGAGAAATCTTCAGAATAGAATGAAGAGAACAACCACCCCTTCTTTCGTGAGGAGAGAGGATAGTGTTGAAATCACCCCAACCAACCAAGGTTTGTTAGCAGTGAAAGCAAAAGTTCTTAAATTGTCCCAAAGGATGTTCCTACCAGCCCTATTACATGAAGCATAAATAAACGAGCCTAGAACAAAAAAATCACCCAATGAGATGTGGACATTGACAACTTGTTGGAGATCATCAAGGATAGATACATTATTAATATTATAGAAGAAGTTATTAAAGCTGATCATTCTAGCAACATGATTGATCTTAGAAGATTGTATGATAGATTCAATAATAACTAAAAAAGCTATATTATTAATACGACAGAGACTTCTAACACGGTTACAAATAATGAGGGTCCCAATACCTCGAATATTCCAAATAAGAGAGTTAAACATAAAGAAAATATAAAAAAAACTAAGAAAAAGAAGATAAATAAAGGGATTAAAAAGGAAGTAACCAATCCAACCTACAAGGACCATTATTTATGAAATGAGGAACCAGATCTAATAGATCTAGTTGAGTTATTAGGAAACAGTTTTGCTTTTAAGGATTTATTTTTAAAAATAGTTTGGAATGGTCAATTTTTGTCCAAAGAATCTCCATCAGAAAAAGACTCATTAGTAGTATTAAGAATAAGATTAGACTCAGTTAAAGCATTTCTAATGATAACTTCCCCTTCCTCAATTTTAGGATCAAGCTAAAAGGTTGGATTAGCATGCATGTCAATCTTGGGATTAGGAGAAGGAGAGGTAGTAGTACCATTAAGAGCACATATACCAAGATCAACTTTAATTCTTTCCATATTTTCCTCCATCCTCAAATTTTCATTCAAATTTTCCATTGAGGGTCACATGCTTCTCCATTTTTAAGAGAGGTAAGGTGGCTAATAGAAATATCATGAGGAGGCAAGTTATTATGTAAGGACTTATAGCCAAACCATCATATTCAACACTATGAGCAACATTAGCAATATCTTTTACCTACTTAGATTGAAAATTGGGAGTATCATCATTGAGCACTTCATTGAGCAATTTAGTGGGTTCCAAAGAGTTAGAAGTAGCATTCCCATTTTGATTAAACTTAAACACATAAATAGATTTACTAACTTTATCAGTTGATATATTAGGATTAGGATCAATTAAAATTTTCCTTTTAAGTTGTGGGTGCAGCACAAAACATTCTGAGTTATCATGCTCATGGATTTTACAGTGTGAACAGAAAATAGGAAAATTCTTAAACTCAACTTTTTGAAAGTAATGAAACTTCTTATAACCAATCCATACTTCCATAGGGTGTTTTTAGAAATATTAATTTCCAAAAGAAATGAAGGTCAGATCTACAACTGTCTGATCAATTTGAAGAGGCTGACCAAAAAGAGCCCCAACTACAAAAAGAACTTGATGCATAACATAATGAATCCTCATATTAGGAAAAGCCAACCAAACAGGAACAATCGGTGATTCCTCTTTTATATCAAAAAGGGGAGACCACTTTAAAAGTCGTATTTGACAATAGAAAACAAAGTAAGAATGAAGTGAAAAAACCTTGAATAATGTAAATCATTAGTAAGGTGAATCAAAATGTACCTTGGATCATCAAACCAATAGAGAATGTACTTGAAAGCTTAAGATTATGAAAAAAAGAGCCGATATTATCTAGATTGGGTCACCGCAAAGTAAATTTGCCCACTAAAGTAAATTCATAAGGCTTAGCTAACTTCTCAACATCAAGATCACATAATCACAGAATTCTAAATGAAATGGAAATTAGGTTCACAATCGAGGGTGAGATATTCTTACGAGAGTGCATCCTTAAATGATTTAATAAGAAAGCACTAGTTGTGTCCAGATAAAAGATAAAATTGAAGCCTAGTAAATGCACCATGAAAGGAGCAAATGATCCACAAAGGGTAGCATAAGGAAAGAAAAGCCACATAAAAGAAAAACAAACCAAGAGGAGATGATCGAGATGAAGAATCAACAAAATAAGCAAAAGGATCATCAAAAGTGGAAATGAAATAGAATCACCAGTAGGAGGTTTAAGACAAGTTTTAAGGATTGTGTCAGGTTGGGGTTTAGGGTTTAGGTTAGGGCCAGGAGTGGGTTTAGGCCAGTTCAGGTCAGGTTGTGGCCAGGTCAGTTTTATAGCCAGAGCTCAGGGTTAGGGTTGGCTTTTCAGTTTAAAGGTTTGGGGTGGTTTAGCCTAGATTGGGATTCCAGTGGTCAAGGTCAGTTTAGTGGTTTGGGTTTAGGTCAGTCAGGCCTGTGGGGCCCAGGAAGTAGGTTTGTGGGTTGGTTAGGCCCAGTCAAGCCTGGGGCTCAGGTGGGTTATTAGTGGCTCAGTGTAAGAGATAGGAATAGGATCAATAATTAAAAGAGATTATTGGTTTAAATTTCTTATTAGGTAGGTTAGATTTATCATTAATAGGAATTAGATTAAGGTCTTAGAGTTTAGTTAGGATCAGTTTAGAGGTTTAGGAGTTTGGCCTAGGGTTTAGGCCTGTGGTTTAGGCCTGGAGGGTTTAGGTAGTTTGGGGTGGGGTAGTTTAGGTTTAGATTTAGAGCAGTTTTGGTTTTAGGTTTAAGGTTTTAGCTTAACATTGGGTTTAGGGTTGGTTTATGGTCAGGATTTTGTAGGGTTTAGTTTTATGGATTTAAGATAGGATTTAGGATTTGGGTTTAAGGTTTATTTTTTAATTAAGAAAATCGATATGTTTAGTTTATTTAGTTTATTTTTATATTTATTTTTATTTTATTATTTTATTTAAATTTATTTTATTATTTTATTTAGTTTAGTTTATTTATTTAGGTTTATTTATTTTAGTTTTGGGTTTTTAGGCATAGGGTTCAGGTTTATTTAGATTATTTTTAATTATTTTAGTTTATTTTATTTTTTAATTTTATTTTTATTTTTATTTAGTTTAGTTTATTTATTTTATTTAGTTTTATTTTAGTTTTATTTTTAGTTTTGGTTTAGGTTTATGTTTATTTTTTTTTAGTATAGTTTTATTTTAATTTAATTTTTAAGTTTAGGTTTTATTTTTTATTTTAGGTTTAAGTTTATGTTTTATTTTATTTTATTAAGTTTAGGTTTTAGGTTTTTATTATTCATTTATTTTTAGGTATTATTTTTTTAGTTTTGATTTAGGTTTAGTTTTAGTTTATTTTATTTTATTTAGTTTAGGGTTTAAATTTAGCTTATTTTAAGTTTAGGTTTAGGTTTTATTTATTTTAGTTTAGTTTATTTTATTTTAGGTTTAGGTTTATTCTATTTTATTTTTTATTTTATGTTTAGGCTTGTTTTGTAGTTTATGGTTTAGGTTTTTTTTATTTATTTTAGGTTTATTTTTTAGGTTTTAGGTTTTATTTAGTTTTATTTTATTTTATTTTAGGTCTATTTTATTTGTATTTTGTTTAGTTTTTGACTTTTATTTAGGTTTTTATTAGGTTTATTTTATTTTTAGTTTAGTCTGGTTTTATTTATTTTATTTTAGTATAGTTTTATTTTTATATAATTTAATTTTATGTTTAGGTTTTAGTTTAGGATTAGGTTTTGGTTTAGTTTATGTTTTATTTTATTTTATTATTTTATTTTATTTAGGTTTATGTTTTTATTTATTTTATTTTATTTAGTTTTATTTAAAGTCTTGGTTTGGTTTAGGGTAGGGTTTATGGTTTATTATTAGTTTAAGGGTTTAGGGTTTAGGGCAAGTTTTAAGGTTTAGCGTTTAGGGTTATGTTATTTTTTTAGTTTTTTTTATTTTTTTTTAAATTAAGTAAACTAGTAAGTTTATGTTTATTGAGTTTATTTTTTATTAATTTTAGTATTTTTTATTTTAAATTTTATTTGGGTTTATTTTTATTTAGGTTTTTATTAGTTTATATGTTATTTTATTTTAAGTTTATTTTATTTTTATTTTAGGTTTACCATTTATTTTATTTAGTTTTTTTATTTTTTGTACTTTAGTTGAGGTTTTTTTATATTTTATTTAATTTTAGTTTTTCTTTTTAGGTTTAGGTTTAGGTTTAGGTTCAAATTTAGGTTTTAGTTTATGTTTTTATTCTCTTTTAGCTTAGGTTTTTTTATTTATTTTATTTTTTATTTTATTTTGTTTAGGTTTAGGTTTTTAGCTTTTTAGGATTTAGGGTTTAGTTTAGTTTAGTTTATTTAGTTTAGTTTAGTTTTTTTATTTTAGTTTTTTTTTTGGGTTTAAGTTTAGGATTACATTTATTTTTTAGTTTAAATTTATTTTTATTTTATTTTTTAGGTTTAGGTTTTATTTTTTATTTTAGGTTTCAGTTTAGGTTTTTTTATTTTTTTTTAGTTTTTTATTTTATGTTTATTTTTCAGTTTTATTTTTTAATTTAGGTTTAGGTTTTTTTTAGTTTATTTAATTTTATTTAGATTAGGGATTAGGCTATGTTTATTTTAGGTTTTGGTTTAGATTTTATTTATTTTAGTTTAGTTTATTTTAGTTTAGGTTTAAGTTTATTTTATTTTATTTATTTTAGGTTTAGGGTTTTTTTAATTTATGGTTTAGGTTTTATTTTTTTATTTATTTTTAGATTTTATATTTAGTTTTATTTTTGGGTTTAGAGTTTTATTTAGGTTTTATTTTATTTTATTTTAGGTTTATTTTATTTTTATTTTACATTTAGTATTGATTTTATTTAGGTTTTTATTTAGGCCTATTTTATTTTTTAGTTTAGTTTTTATTTATTTATTTTAGTTTTGTTTAGTTTTTATTTTTTTAAATTATTGTATTTTTTGTTTAGGTATTGGTTTTGGTTTTAGTTTAGGTTTTTATTTTATTTTATGTTTTATTTTATATAGTTTTAAGTTTATTTATTTATTTTGTTTTTAGGTTATATTTAGTTTAGGTTTAGGATTTTAGGTTTTTAGGGTTTAGGGTTTAGGGTTTAGTGTTTGGGGTTTAGGGTTTAAGGTTTAGGGTTTTAGGTTTTAAGGTTTAGGTTTTATGGGTTAGTGTTTAGGGTTTAGGGTTTAGGGTTAGGGTTTTAGGGTTTAGGGTTTAGGGTTTACAATTCAGGGTTTAAGGTTAAGGGTTTTGGTTTAGGGTTTAGGATTTAGGGTTTAGGGTTTAAGATTTAGCGTTATCGGTTTAGGGTTTTGTGTTTAGGGTTTAAAGTAAGTTTTTGGGTTTATGGTTAGGTTTATTTTTTTTTAAATTAAGTAAATTAGTCAGTTTAGGTTTATTTAGTTTATTTTTTTATTTATTTTAGTTTATTTTATTTTTATTTTTTTGGTTAGTTTATTTTAATTTTTATTTATTTTAGTTTATTTTATTTTTTATTTTTATTTTTATTTTATTTTAAATTTATTTTAGGTATAGTTTTTATTTTATTTAGTTTTATTATTTTTTAGTTTTGTTTAGGTTTTTATTTATTTTAGTTTAGTTCAGTTTTTATGTTTTATTATTTTTTTCTTTTTATGTCTAGTTTTAGCTTTTAGTTTTTGTTTTTTTCATTTTATTTTTTATTTTATTTTGGTTTAAGTTTTTTTATTTTATTTATCTTTAGATTTGATTTAGTTTAGGTTTACATTTTTAACTTTGTAGGGTTTAGGGTTAGTTTAGGGATTAGGGTTTGGGGTTTAGGGTTTAGGGTTAAGGGTTTAGGGTTTAGGATTTAGGTTTTAGAGTTTAGGGTTTAGGGCTTGGGGTTTAGGGTTTTAGGGTTTTAGGGTTTAGGGTTTAGGCTTTTAGGGTTTAGGGTTTAGGGTTTAGGTTTTAGGTTTAGGGTTCAGGTTTTAGTTTAGGGTTTTAGAGTTTTTGGTTTTTTTAACAGAGAATAAATTCAGATTCAACATTTCTTCTTTTCGATTTCATCAACCAAGTAACCAACCAAGTTTTCTGAGACATAAGTGATGACATAGATAAAAAATGAGCATGCTTTGAGAAAATCAAAAACCCTAGATAACTTGAACTGTCAAACTCTAAAGAGATAGTTCCATAAGCAGCAGATCAGATCGACCATTCTTCAATTTCTTCAATTCACCTCAGAACTACCCCGATCTCTCGAGTAGCAGGATCCACCATCATATCCACGATCTCTCCCTTCGCCACCACCATTTCTATAAGATAAGTTGCTCCTCCTACCTCCATAGCCACCACTGCTCTGTCCACCACCTCCATATCCACCAACACCTCCAGATCCCCCCCCAACACTACGACAACTGGTGCCTCCGCCTTTGCCTCCACTGCAAGATCCAGACTGAGCTCGGTTTACAGTGATGTTCTTGCATCAAGGTTCTTCCCATTCTAAAGGTTTAGGTTTAGGTTTAGGTTTATTAGGTTTTAAGATTTAGGTTTATTTTTTAATTTATTTACTTACTTTAGGTTTTGGTTTAGAGTTTGGGCTTTAGAGTTTAGGGTTTAGTGTTAGGGATTAGGATTTAGGGATTAGGGTTTAGGGTTTAGGGTTTTAGGGTTTAGGGTTTAAGGTTGGGGTTTAGGGTTTAGGGTTTAAGGTTTAGTGTTTAGGCTTTAGGGTTTGGGTTTAGGGTTTAGCATTTAAGATTTAGTGTTTAGGCTTTAGGGTTTAGGATTTTAAGGATTTAGGGTTTAGGGTTTTGGGTTTAGGGTTAGGGTTTAGGGATTAGGGATTAGGGATTAGGGTTTAGGGATTAAGGTTTAGGGTTTTAGGATTAATGTTTTTAGGGTTTAGGGTTTAGGGTTAGGATTTAGAGTCTTTTAGCGTTTAGGGTCTAGGGTTGTAGGGTCTAGGATATAGGGTTTAGGGTTTAGGATTTAGGGTTTATGGTTTAGGGGTTTGTTTTAAAAAAATTAAGTAAACTAGTAGGTTTAAGTTTATTTAATTTATTTTATAGTTTTATTTAGATTTATTTTTTCTTTTTATTTAATTTAGTTTATTTATTTTATGTTTATTTATTTTAGTTTAAGTTTTTAATTTTTGTTTATTTTTTAGGTTTAAGCTTTGGTTTAGGTTTTTTTTTTAGTTGAGTTTTATTATTTTTTTTTATTTTTTAAGTTTAGGTTTTATTTTATATTTTTAGATTTAGGTTTAGGTTTTTATTATTTTTTTAGATTTTGGTTTTAGGTTTTTATTTTAAGTTTATTTTAAGTTTATTTTAGGTTTTAGATTTTTATCTTTGCACAGTTCATGGTGATGTTCACATCAAGGTTACACATTCTTAGGGTTTAGGTTTAGGTTTAGGTTTATTAGGTTTAAAAGTTTAAGTTTATTTTTTAATTTATTTAGTTACTTTAAGTTTAGGTTTAGGGTTTGGGATTTAGGGTTTAGGGTTTAGTATTACAGTTTAAGGTTTAGGGTTTAGGGTCTTAGGATTTATGCTTTTAGGGTTTAAGGTTTAGGGTTTGGGTATAGAGTTTAGGATTTAAGGTTTTTTAGAGTTTAAGGTTTAGGGTTGTAGGTTTAGGGTTATAGGTTTAAAGATTTAGGGTTTAGAGTTATAGGTTTAAGGGTTTAGGGTTTAGGGTTAGTTTAGGGTTGAAGGTTTACAATTTTATGGTTCAGGGTTTAGGGTTTGGGTTTTGGGTTTGGGGTTTAGGGTATAGGGTTAAAGGTTTAGGTTTTAGGGTTTAGGGTGTAGGGTTCAGGGTTTAGGGTTAGTTTAGAATTTATGGTTTAGGTATGGGGTTAGGGTTTAGGGTTTAGGGTTTTGCGTTAGTTTTAAGGTTTAGGATTTAGGGTTTAGGGTTTAAGATTTAGTGTTTAGGGATCATCAATTAAGGAAACCTCAACCAAATTATTCCAAAAATACCAAATCTTATTACAAACATTAGAGAAAAATTTATTGAGGTCGATCAGTCTGACAACTTGGTTAATTTTATTAGCATGAATAAGAGGCTCTAGAATAATAAGTAAATAAATATTATGAATGCGACAAAGATTTCTAATACAATTACAAATAAAGAGGGTATTGATCCCTCTGACGTTCCAAACAAGAAAATTAAACATAAGTAAAATAAAAAAAGGTTAAGCAAAGGTTTATTAACAGAGGAGTGAGAGGTTGCAGCAGATCTAGTGGTTTTAGACAATTTGGGAGGCTAATTTGTAACACTTTTTTTCCTTTTAGCATGATAAATTTGAAAACCATTTTCTTTTCCCCTAGAGTCATCATCTGAGTAAGATTTAGTAACATTGGTCATAAATTTAAGAGAATTCTCCAAGTATTTGGAGGGGGGAGTTCACCCTCTTCCAAAACGATATTAAGTTGAAAAGTAGGATTAACATGAATATCAAGATTAGAATAAGAGACAGTGATGATTTAGAATCATTTAAAGCATGAGTAGTTAAATTCGGATCAAAATGTTTTAGCATGCTCGACATCCTTCAAAAACTTATTAAAAGATTTACTTTCATCGATCAAAGCCGGTATATATGCAAGAATAGAATCGATGGAAACTGAATCATCTTCTAATAACTTTTAAAATTTATTATTCTTTGTATTAGAAATATTCAAATTCAAAGAAGGAAAAAGAGGTAAATCATCCTTCTCATTTTGAAAATCAATCGAATCTATATCAACAATAGGAGCGGAAACTTGTTCAATAGGAATAACCCTAATATCCAAGGAATCAACCTCAATAACAGTCTTCATACCATTCTAAGGATCCAAGGCCAATTTCTGAACATAAGTAGAGATTGGCTTATGGTAGGAACAACATTCTCTTTAGGAGGATTTCATTTTTTTAAGTGGGGATGGAGAATAAAACATTTTGAATTGTCATGACGATTGAATTTTATTGGGCAAAAAATGGAAGGTTCTCCAATTCAACCATTTGTGAATACCCATATTTTTCAGGACCAATCCAAACTTCCTTTGGGTATTTTTTTGTTATGTCTAATTCCAGGAGGATCCGAGCCACAGAAGGGCAAGATCGCTCAGTGGTCACTTGGTCGAGTTGCAAAGGCTGACCAAATAAAGCCATGATAGCAAAAAGCACATGATGGGTAATAAAATGAATGCACATATTAGAAAGAGATAACCACATAGAGATAATAGGAGATTCCTCCTTAATGTCAAAAAGGGGTGACCACTTCAACAAATGCATTTAACAATTAAAGATGAAATAAGAATGACGCAAAAAAACATGTGAATAATCAAGATCGTTAGAAAGTTGAAAAAAGATATGCCGAGGGTCAATAAGATTAATCGAGAAAACACTCGTAAGCTTGAGATTATAGAAAAAAGAGTGGATCTTATCCAAATTTGGACGACGCAAAGCAAATTTATCAATAATAAAAAATTCAAATGGTTTTGCCAACTTTTCAACATCCACATCAGAGCACATTATGGTCATCAAACCTCTAAAAGATGTCAAAATTAGATTAACTGAATCAACAGAGGAAGAAGTCTTACCAAAGAGTGCTTCCTTAAAGATTTAGTAGAAGAAGCATTAGGCATAAAGCCCCAAAGTGTCGATGCCTAGTGAAGAATCCATAATTTGAGGTGGAGCCCACGGAATAGTACTCACCATAGCCCAAGGATTATATATTTTATTTATATTTAGGTTTATTTTTATTTTTATTTAGTTTAGTTTTTATATTTTAAGTTTAATTATTTTAGTTTATGTTTTCTATTTTAGTTTATTTTTTAGGTTTAAGTATATTTTTTAGTTTATTTTATTTTTATTTTATTTTCTAGGTTTAGCTTTTATTTTTTATTTTTAGGTTTAGGTTTTTATTTTATTCTTTTAGGTTTAGGTTTTATGTTTTATTTTAGGATTATTTTTAGGTTTTATTTTTTAGTTTAGATTTAGGTTTATTTTTAATTTATTATATGTTATTTATTTTAGGTTTAGGTTTAGTTTTTATTTATTTTAGTTTAGTTTATTTTAGTTTATTTTATTTTTATTTTAAGTTTAGTCTTTTTTTAGTTTAGGGTTTAGGTTTTATTTTTTATTTATTTTTCAGTTTTATTTTTAGGTTTGTTGTTTAGGTTTAAGTTTTTTTAGTTTTTATTTTATTTTATTTTAGGTTTATTTTATTTATTTTAGGTTTAGTTTTTATTTTATTTAGGTTTTTTCTTTTTTTTAGTTTAGTTTAGGTTTTATTTATTTTATTTTAGTTTAATTTTTATTTTTTATTTTATTTTATTTTTTGGTTTAGGTTTACGTTTTAGTTTAGGTTTTTATTTTATTTTATTTTTATTATATTTTTGTTTAGGTTTTATTTTCATTTAGGTTTTAATTATTTATTTTATATTTAGGTTTTATTTAGTTTAGGTTTAGGTTTTTAGAATTTTAGGGTTTAGTGGTTAGGGTTTATGGTTAGTTTTGGGTTTAGGGTTTAGGGTTTAGTGTTTCTTTTTAGGTTTAGGGTTTAGGATTTAGAGTTAGGTTTTAGATCTTAGGATTTAGGGTTTAGGTTTTAGGGGTATAGGGTTTAGGGTTTAAGGTTTACGTTTAAGGGTCAGGTTTTAGTTTAGGGTTTAGGGTTTTTGGCTTTTTCTTTTTTAACAGAGAATAAATTTAGATTTAACATTTCTTCTTTTTGATTTCATCAACCATGTAACACACCAAGTTTTCCAAGACACGAATGATGACATAGATCAAAAATTAGCAGGCATAGAGCAAATCAAAAACCCTAAATAACTAGAATATTCTCTACTGTAAAGACACAATTCCATAAACAGTAGATCGGATCATTCATTCTTCAGTTTCTCTAGTTTCCATCAGAAAGACCTTAGCTTCTCGAGTTGTGGGATCCACTATCATATCCCCGATCTCTCTCTCCACCACCACCATGGCTATAACCTCCATTGCTTCACCGCCTCATGACCACTGCTTGCTCCACCACCTCCATACAGAGCACCTCTAGATCCCCACCATGTCCTACCTCGCCTTTGCCTCCACTTGCTAGATCTGAGAGCTGGTTGATGGTGATTTTCCTACCATCAAGGTTCTACCCATCTTAGGGTTTCATTTTAGGTTTAGGTTTATGTTTTAATTTATTTATATACTTTAGGTTTAGGTTAAGGGTTTGGGGTTTGGGGATTAGGGTTTAGGGTTTAGGGTTAGGGTTAGGGTTTAGGGTTTAGGGTTTATGGTTTAGGGATTAAGGATTTAGGGCTTATGCTTTTAGGGTTTAGGGTTTAGGGTTAGGGTTTAGGGTTTAGGGTTTAGGGTTTTTTAGGGTTTATGGTTTAGGGTCTTAGGTTTAGGGTTTAGGATTTAGGGTTTATGCTTTTTTTTAATTAAGTAAATTGATTGGTTTATGCTTATTTAGTTTACGTAGTTTACTTTTTATTTATTTTAATTTATTTTATTTTTTCTTTTTATTTAGGTTTATTTTATTTTTATTTATTTTAGTTTATTTATGTTAGGTTTATTTTTTTAGTTTAGGTTTTCTATTTTAATTTATTTTTTAGGTTTAGCATTATTTTTAAGTTTTATTTTTATTTTATATTTTAGGTTTATGTTTTATTTTTATTTTTAGGTTTTAGTTTAGGTTTTTATTTTATTTTTTTAGGTTTAGGTTTCACATTTTTATTTTAGGTTTAATTTTAGGTTTAATTTTTTAGTTTAGGTTTAGGTTTATTTTTAGTTTATTTTATTTTATTTAGTTTAGGTTTAGGTATAGGTTTAGTTTATTTTAGGATTAGGTTTAGGTTTTATTTATTTTAGTTTAGGTTTAGGTTTATTTTATTTTATTTATTTTATTTTTATTTTAAGTTTAGGTCTTTCTTAGTTTAGGGCTTACATTTTATTATTTATTTATTTTATGGTTTATCTTTTAGGTTTAGGTTTTTATTTAGTTATTATTTTATTTTATTTTGATTTATTTTATTAATATTTTATTTAAGTTTTTGATTCATAGGTTTATTTTTTTAATTTATTTTTAGTTTTTATTTATTTTATTTTAGTTTATTATTATTAGTTTCTTATATTTTAATTTTAAGTTTAGGTTTAGGTTTTAGTTTAGGTTTTTATTTTATTTTATTATTCTATTTAATTTAGGTTTAGGTTTTTTTTATTTATTTTATTTTTAAGTTATATTTAGTTTAGGTTTTCATGGTTTAGGATTTAGGGTTTGTGGTTTAGGGTTTAGGGTCTTAGGGTTTAGGTTTAGGGTTAGGGTTTAGGGTTTAGGAATTAGGGTTTAGTGTTCAGGCTTTAGGGTTTAAGGGTTTAAAGTTAAGAGTTTAGGGTTAGTTCAGAGTTTAGGGTTTAGGCTTTAGTGTTTAAGGTTTAGGGATAGTTTAGGCTTGAGGATTTAGGGTTTACATTTTTACTTAGGTTTAGGTTTAGGTTAGATTAGGTTAAGGTCTAGGTTTACTTGAGGTTTAGGGTTTAGGGTTTAAGGTTTGTTTAGGGTTTAGGTTTTAGGGTTTAGGGTTTAGGGTTTAGGGTTGTAGGTTTAGATTTTAGGGTTTAGGGTTTATTTTATAGTTTAGGGTTTAGGGTTTAGGATTTAAGGATTTGGGTTTGAGGTTTAGGTTTTAGTGTTTTTTTAAAAATTAAGTAAACTGGTAGGTTTATATTTACTTAGTTTAATTACTTTATTTTTTATTTATTTGAGTTTATTTTATTATATTTTTTTATTTAGGTTTATTTTTTATTTTTATTTAGAGTTTATTTTTATTTTATTTTTTAGGTTTAGGATTTATTTTTTATTTTTAGGTTTAGGTTTATGTTTTTATATCATTATTTTAGAATTAGGTTTAGGATTTTATTTTAGGTTTATTTTTAGGTTTTATTTTTTAATTTAGCTTTAGGTTTATTTTTTATTTATTATATTTTATTTAATTTTGGTTTAGGTTTAGGTTTAGGTTTAGTTTATTTTGGGTTTAGGTTTAGGTTTTATTTATTTTAGTTTGGGTTTGGGAAAATTATATTTCATTTATTTTATTTTTATTTTAAGTTTATGTTTTTTCTTCTTAGTTTCAGGTGTAAGTTTTATTTTCTTTTTATTTTTGGGTTTTACTTTTATGTTGATTATTTAACTTGGGTTTTTATTTAATTTTTATTTTACTTTTTTATGTTAGTTTTAATTTTATTTACATTTTTTATTTGTAGGCTTATTTTATTTTTTAATTAGTTTAGGATTTAGGGTTTAGGGTTAGGGTTTAGGGTTTAGGGTTAGCTTAGGGTTTAGTGTTAGTTTAGGGTTAAGGGTTTAGGCTTTATGGTTTAGGTTTTTAGGGTTTAAGGTTTTAGGGTTTATGTTTTAGCAATTAGAGTTTAGGGTTTAGGGTTAGGGTTAGGGTTTAGGGTTTAGGGTATAGGGTTTAGGGTTTAGGGTTTTAGGGTTTAAAGTTTATGGTTTAGTGCTTAAGGTTTAGGGTTTGGGTAAAGAGCTTAGGGTTAGTTTAGGCTTTAGGGTTTAGGGTTTAAGGTTTAGGGATTTTTAGGGTGTAGGGTATAGGGTTTAGGGTTTAGGGTTTACGATTTAGGGTTAGTTTTATGGTTTAGGGTTTAAGGTTTAGGATTTATGATTCATAATTTTGGGTTTAGGGTTTAAGTTTTTGGGTTTTTTTTTAAATTAAGAAAATCAGTAGGTTTTGTTTTATTTAGTTTATTTAGTTTATATATTATTTATTTCAGTTTATTTTATTATTTTATTTTTGTTTACTTTATTTATTTTAAGTTTACTTATTTTAGTTTAGGTTTTTTATATTAGTTTATTTTTTAAGTTTAAGTTTATTTTTTATTTGAGTTTTATTTTTATTTTCACTTTTAGGTTTAGGTCTTATTTTTTATTTTTAGGTTTAGGTTTAGGTTTATGTTTTTATTTTATTTTTTTAGCTTTAAGTTTCAAGTTATTATTTTAGGTTTTATTTTTTATTTTAGGTTGAGGTTTATTTTTAGTTTATTATATTTTATTTAGTTTTGGTTTAGGGTTAGGTTTAGTTAATTTTAGAGTTAGGTTTATGTAGCATTTATTTTAGTTTTGGTTTAGGTTTATTATGTTTTGTTTATTTATATTTATTTTAGGTTTAGGTTTTCTTTTAGTTTAGGATTTAAGTTTTATTTTTTTATTTATTTTTAGGTTTATTTTTAGGTTTAGATTTTTATTTAATTTTTATTTTATTTTATTGTTGTTTATTTTAATCTTATTTTACATTTAGTTTTATTTTATTTATGTTTCTTGTTATTAAGTTTATTTTATTTTAATTTATTTTATTTTTTTATTTTATTTTATTTTTTGGTTTAAGTTTAGGTTTTAATTTAATTTTATTTATTTTATTTATTTTATTTTTTTAGGTTTAGGCTTTTATATTTATTTTATTATTAGGTTTTATTTAGTTTAGGTTTAGGTTTTCAAGTTTTAAAGGTTTAGGGTTTAGAATTTTAGGTTTTAAGGTTTTATGGTTTTAGGTTTTAGGGTTTAAGGTTAAGGTTTAGGGTTTAAAGTTTAGGGTTTAGTGTTTAAGCTTTAGGGTTTAGGAAAAGGGTTTTGAGTGTTTAGGGTTTATGGTTTAGGGTTTCGGGTTAGCTTTGGTTTTAGGGCTAGTTAGGGTTTAGGGTTTTTAGTGTTTAAGGTTTAGGTTTTAGGGCTAGTTTAGGATTTAGTTTTTAGGGATTAGGGTTTAGGGTTTTATGGTTTAGGGAGTTAAGTTAGAGTTTAAATTTAGAGTTTAGGGTTTAAGTTTAGGTTTAGAGTTTTAGTTTTAAGTTTAGGTTAGTTTATAGTTTAAGTTTAAGTTTTTAGGTTTAGGTTTATAGTTTAGTTTTAGGGTTTAGGGTTTAGGGATTGGGGTTTTAAGTTTAGTGTCGTTGGCTTAGGGTTTAGGGTTTAAGGTTAGTTTTATTGTTTAGGGTTTACGATTTAGTGTTTAGGATTTATGGTTTAGGGTTTGGGGTTTAGGGTTGAGGGTTTAGGGTTGAGGGTTTTTTTTTATAAATTAAGTAAATTATTGGTTTAGGTTTATTTATTTAGTTTATTTTATTTTATTTTATTTTGGTTACTTTTTTATTTTATTTAGTTTAATTTGATTATTTTAGGTTTATTTATTTTATTTTAGTTTTTCTATTTTAGTTTATTTTTAGGTTTAAGTTTATTTTTTAGTTGAGTTTTATTTTTATTTTATTTTTTAGGTTTAGTTTTTATTTTTTATTTTTAGGTTTTGGTTTATGTTTTTATTTTATTTTTTTAAGTTTTTATTTTAGGTGTATTTTTAAGTATTATTTTTTAGTTTTTGGTTTTTGTTTATTTTGAGTTTATTATATTTTATTTAGTTTAGGTTTAGGTTTAGGATTAGTTTATTTTAGGTTTAGGTTTAGGTTTTATTTATTTTATTTTAGTTTCTTTTACTTTAGGTTTAGGTTTAGTATATTTTGTTTATTTTATTTTTATTTTAGGTTTAGGTTTAATTTTTTATGTATTTTTAGTTTTTATTTGAAGGTTTATTTTTTAGGTTTAGGTTTTTATTTAATTTTTATTTTATTTTATTTTATGTATATTTAATTCTTATTTTATGTTTAGTTTTTATTTTATTTAGGTTATTATTCTTAGGTTTATTTTATTTTTTAGTTTAGTTTAGGTTTTTATTTATTTATTTTAGTTTATTTTATTTTGTTTTATTTTATTTTTAGGTTTAGGTTTATATTTTAGTTTAGGTTTTATTTTATTTGGTTTAGGTTTATTTATTTATTTTATTATTATGTTTTATTTAGTTTAGGTTTAGGTTTTTAGGTTTTTAAGGTTTAAGGTTTAGGGTTTAGGGTTTAGGGTTTTCGGTTTAGGGTTTAGGGTTGATGGTTTTAGGGTTTAGGGTTTAGGATTGAGGGTTAGGTTAGGGCTTAGGGTTTAGGGTTAATGGTTTTGGGTTTTCGGTTTAGGATTTAGGGTTTAGGGTTTAGGGTTTAGGGTTTAGGGGTTAGGGTTTAGGGTTAGGGTTTAAAGTTTAAGGGTTTAGGGTTTTTATTTTTAGGTTTATTTTATTTTTTTATTTAGTTTAGGTTTTTATTTATTTATTTTTCATTTATTTTTATTTTGTATTTTATTTTATTTTTTAGTTTAGGTTTAGGTTTTAGTTTAGGTTTTATTTTATTTAGGTTTAAGTTTATTTATTTATTTTATATTAACTTTATTTAGTTTAGGTTTAAGTTTTAGTGTTAAGGTTTAGGGTTTAGGGTTTAGGTTTAGGTTTGAGTTTTGGTTTAGGTTGAGATTTTAGGTTTAGGGTTTAGGGTTTAGGGTTTATAGTTAATTGTTTTAGGGCTTAGGTTAAGGTTTTGGGTTTAGGATTAGGTTAGGTTAGGGTTTAAGTTTAATGTTTAGGTTATTTAGTTTAGTATTTAGTATGATTTAAGTTTTGATAGCTTAGGGTTTAGGGTTTATAGTTAGCAGGAGGTTAGTTTATAGTTTAGGGTTTATTTTAAGGATAGTTAATTTAGTTTATAGTTTAGGTTTAGGGTTTAGGAGTTTAGAGTTTAACTTTAGATTTATTTAGTTTAGGTTTTAAGTTTTAAGTTTGGGTTTAGGTTTAGGTTTAAGATTTATTAGGTTTATTTGGGTTTAGGTTTTAGGTTTGGGTATAGGGTTTGTTTAGGTTTAATTTAGTCTTTATAGTGTAAGTTTAGATTTAGGGTTTTAGGTTTATTAAGTTAGTTTATGATTTAGAGATTTAAGGTTTAAGATTTATTTAGGTTTAGGTTTAGAGTTTTATTTTAAGGTTTATTTTAAATTTAATAGTACATATTTTATTTAGGTTTAGGTTTATTATATATTAGTTTAGGAGTTTATTAGTTTTTTTAGTTAGGGTTTAGGTTTATGGTTTTAGGTTTAGGTTTAGGTATTGGTTAGTTTAGGTTTTAGGGTTTATGCTTTTAGGGTTTAGGTTTATGATTTAGTGTTTATGGTTTAGTGTCTTTTAGGGTGTAGGGTTTAGGTTTTAGGATTTAGGATTGTAGGTTTAAGGTTAAGGATTATAGGTTTAGGGTTTAGGGTTTTTTATATTTATTTATTTATTTATTTTTTTAATTTTTTTAATTTTTTTAAATTAAGTAAAGTGGTAGGTTTATGTTTATTTAGTTTATTTTTTTATTTATTTGAATTTATTTTTTTTATTGTAGGTTTGTTTTTTTTATTTTTATTTAGTTTAGTTTATTTATTTTAGGTTTATTTATTTTAGCATTGGTTTTTATTTTAGTTTATTTTTCAATTTATGTTTATTTTAGTTGAGTTTTATTTCTATTTTATTTTTTATGTTTAGGGTTTATTTTAATTTTTTGGTTTAGGTTTATGTTTTTATTTTATTTTTTAAGTTTAGGTTAAGGATTTTATTTTAGGTTTATTTTTTACATTTTATTTTATAGTTTAAGTTTAGTTTTATTTTTAGTTTATTATATTTTAATTAGTTTACGTTTAGGTTTAGGTTTAATTTATTTTAGGTTTAGGTTTAGGATGTATGTATTTTAGTTTAGGATTAGGTTTATTATATTTTGCTTATTTTATTTTTAGGTTTATGTTTTTTTTTTTACTTTAGGGTTTAGATTTTATTTTTTATTTTTTTAAGGTTTTATTTTAAGTTTTTTTCTAGGTTTAAGTTTTTATTTTATTTTACTATAAGTTTATTTTATTCTTATTTTGCTTTTATTTTTATTTTATTTGGATTTTTAATTTTTAGGGTTATTTATTTTAGTTTATTTTTCTTATTTTTTTAATTTTATTTTTAGGTGTAAGTTTAGGTTTTAGTTTTGATTTTTTTTTATTTAGGTTTTTTTTATTGTTGGTTTTTTTTTAGTTTAGTTTTAGGTTCTTAGGATTTAGGATTTAAGGTTTAGGGTTTAGCATTCAGAGTTTACTATTTATGGTTTAGTGTTTAGGGTTTTTGGGTTTAGGGTTCTAGGGTTTAGGGTTTAGGGTTAGGGTTTATGGTTTAGTTAGTGTTTAGGCTTTAGGGGTTTGAGGTTTAAGATTTAGGGTTTAGGGGTTAGGTTAAAGTTAGTTAGGGTTTAGGTTTAGGATTTTAAGGTTTAGGGTTTGTTTAAGGTTTAACATTTGAGTTTAGAGGTTTAAGTATAGTTTTAGGTTTAGTTTAGGGTTTAGGGTTTCGGGTTAGGGTTAGGGTTTAGGGTTTAGAGTTTAGAGTTTTGGGTTTCAGTTTTGACATTTTAAGGTTTAGGGTTAGGGTAGGGCTTACCTTTAGTTTAGAGTTTAGGCTTTAGGCTTTATGGTTTAGTGTTTTTAGAGTTTAGGGTTTGGGGTTTTAGGGTTTAGGCTTTAGAGTTTACGGTTTATGGCTTAGGGTTTGGGTTTTTTTGGGAAAATGTAGAATTTTACAAAAGAGTTTACAAGGTCCAAGGGATAAACTAGGTTTAGCTAGATATAGTAAATCCCAGTACAACTAAAATAGAAAAAAGAGAATCAAATTGGTTAACAATAAATAATGGAAGATTAGGGCAGTTTATGCAGGATGTGAGAATGCAAGACACTCGAGCAAACCTCAAGAGGACAAGAGAAAGCATTTACAAAATGTAGAAAGAAGTTAGAGCATTTAAGGTAATATAGACAAAATGATAAAAGCGCATGTAGAATGATAGTAAAGAAATGTGATCGAAGGCTCACTCAATCACACAGGTTAGGCAAATATGAGCATCCATGGTTTGAAGGGTTACATCACAAGAGCTACTAAAGGGTGAAATCATCATAGCCATCATAGCCAACAAACTATGAGAATATAGCGATGTTGAGCGTTATGGGGTTATTAACTAAACAAAACCATAGATAAAATGGAGAGGAAATTCCAAAGAGCAGTAAGATAAGGGATCCCATGGAAGAAAATTATCATCAATATAGTCACCATGACATTGGAATACTTATCCATATGAGAATAAGCCATCTTTGCGGAACCTCATAAAAATCATAGCCAAGAATAGGGATAAAACCCACCACAAGAAAAAAGCGGAAGAATTATCTGAAATTCGCTAAATAAGTCAATGAGCTATAAATAACACCATCCCAAACATATGATATATATATGAATCTTTAGGGTTACTTGAAGCATAGTAGAAAATGAACCCAATCATAATAATGAATTATGAACAACCCCAATTAATATTCATAATTATTGGAAAAAGGCAATTGTAAAGGAAAAGAGAACCCAAAGGGAAATAGCGACCAAAAATAGCACCAAATAAAGGCAAGAACTACAATAGCAACAAATAATAGAAAATGATAATCAGATCAACAAACAACCAAGAAGAAGATAGCAAAGGCAATAGGTGCCCATTTACCACCCATTCAATAGATAGTGCATACCAAGTGTGATGCTTAATCATAATGATCGCACAAACTATTTAACCAAGATGGGAAAAGAAATTAGATAAGGTAGATCAATGAGATACAAACAACAAGGGCAATGCAAACAACCCAATAAAATAATTAATGCAACAATGGAACACAAGAAAATCAGGATTCAAATGAGAGTGGAATAGGATAAAAAGACAATAGATAAAGACAAAAAGAAAGCAAAAGGTTTAGGTGGCCATAAAAGTTTTCGGTTAGACATTGCAATAGTAACCAAATAGGTAGACCATAAACAGATGAGAAGCGGCGAAGATCAATCATCAAATACAATGAGAACATCAATATAAATATCTTTTGGGACCTAAAGTCCTACGAAAAGATAGAGCCAACATTGGAATCTAAAATGAACCCAATCATAAAATGAATCGGATGTGAGTTTATAAGTATTCATACTTAGTGGAAAAGTAATTGTAAGGAAGGTAGCATAAACACGGGGAATAGGGCATCCCACCAAAAATAGAATCAAATAAAGTATCGGTTATAGGACATCTTTGGATAGAAAATCAGATAATCCAAATCAAAAAACAAGATAGCAAGACAACAAAAGGCGGGTAGTACCACCCATTGAATGGTTACCAAGTGGATAAATGCTTAATGAGGTTTGGAACCAAGATGGGAAAAGAAATGGCAGCAGATAAGGTAGATAACTACCCAGATATAAATAGCAAGGGCAATCAGCAATCCAACTCCAATAGCAAAATAGTTAATGCAATAATTAAACCCACCAGAAGAAAAATCAAAAAAGGTGATTCAAATGAGAGTCAACATTGGATTCCAGATAAAACAAGATAACAGAGAACCAAGACAACAAGCCAAAACAAAAGCTAGGCAGAAGCTCTCATTCATAGTAGACATTGCAATAGTTAGTAAAAAGACTTTTAAAATGATGCTCGTTCCACCAATTTAGATTTTGTTTAAGTCTTTTAAGCTTAAGCCAAAATCGAATCATGCCTTTAATGGAATTGTCTGAGTGAGTAGAGGCTATCCAATTAGTGGAAACAACATTAATGAAATCACGATGTTGGGTCCACATATTTTAGAATCTAAAAGGAGAAGGGGAGGAAAGATTAGAGGTTTTGATAGAGATCAAAAGGATCATGGTTATTCAAATGCTCAGCAGTGAGGGCCATTGATTGATCCAAAGGGAATTAAAGAGGGTCCTATTAAGTTGCCAAAGTCTAGAGTTATAGTATAGGGAGCGAAAAACCAATATCAATAGTTACAATTGAGGATCATATTAGAGTCTTCCATGGGAATGGATGTTGGAGAGCTCCCCTCCTTTAGAAGATGCTTAGAGTTGAAATCACCCCAACCAACCGGTTTGTTTTATAGGCAAAGGTTCTTAAGTGGTCCAAAGGATGTTACTATTACAAGAAGCATAGATAAAGGAACCAAGAGCAAAATTTTTGAGATTTGAACATTAACCAATTGTTCAGATCATCAAGGATAGAAATGTTGATTAAATTATTCCAAAAACACCAAATTTTATTACTAATATTATAAAAGAAATTTTGAAAGCCAAGCATTCTAGCAACATGTGTGATCTTAGAAGAGTGAATGAAAGGCTCAATAACAACAAGTAAGGTTATGTTATGAGTGCAACAAAGGCTCCTAACACAATTGCCGATAGTGAGAGTCCCAATACCCCGAACATTCCAAATAAAAAAATTGATCTTAATAAGTTGGAAATAATAGAAAAGAGATAACTGAAAAATTGAAGGAGAAGAAAAAGAGAGCATGAGGCAATTATTTGTGGGAAGTTAGAGAAGATCGAGTGGTTCTAGTGGAGCTATTAGTGAACATTCTAGCTTTAAGGGAATTTTTTTTAATAACAGTTTGAAAAGGCCTATCTATGTCCAACGTATCTCCTTCAGAAAGGGAGTGGTTGGTGATATTTAAAATAGGAGTAGTATCTATCAAAGCATTCCTAATGGTGATTTCTCCTTCTTCGATATCAGAGTTAGGTTGAGGAATTGTATTAGGATGGATATCACTTTGAAGGGTAACAGAAAGAGATGTTGTGACACCATTAATAGCATAAATTTCATTCTCATTTCCAAGATGATTATTCAGATTTTGGTCTATCACCAAAGTATCAACATTTTTCAGAATAATTCCAGAATTAGTTTTGAGATTTTGATCCAACTTGAGATTTCCATTCAAATCACCATGATGGCTTATATGGGTCATGGGATTGTCTTGTGATGCCAAATTATTACAAGTAGGAGTAATGTTAAATAAGTTATCATTTCAATATCATTATTTTTGCCAAGCTCAGATTGTTCTCCAATAGGTAAATCAGTCGATAGTAAAGGAGTAGGGGTAGGAGGGCAAGTTCCATTTTGAGTAGCTTTAGGCACATAAGCTAACTTATTGGTTTTTTCATTTCCTAGAGAGGGTTTAGGATTCGATAATTTATTCTTTTTAAGATTAGGGTGTAACACAAAGCATTCAGAGTGATCATGACCATGGATCTTACAAATAAAAAATAGGAAATTTTCAAATTCCACTCTCGATTATACCCAAATTTTTTTTGAACTGATCCAAACTTCTTTAGGATACTTTTGGTAATATAAATCTCAACCAAGATACGCAACGATGGCCAAGATCTCGGTGGCTTGGTCAATTTGAAGGCCTACCAAAGAGAGCCACAACCGCAAATAGGACTTGATGGGTAACATAATGTATCCTCATGTTTGGAAAGGCTAGCCATAAAGGAACAATAGGGGATTCCCCTTTGACATCACAGAGAGGTGATAATTTCAAGAGCCTCAATTAACAATTGTACACAAAATAAAAGCGACGAGCAAAGACTCTTAGAGTAATCTAAATGATTCAATAGTTAAATAAGGATATGCCTATGATCAATCAATCCTTTAGTGAAAATGCTCGAGAGCCTTAGGCTATGAAAGAAGGAATGGATATTATCAAGAGTCAGGCGACGTGATGAAAATTTACCAACTAATGAAAACTCAAATGGCTTCACCAATTTTTCCACATCAAGATCAGAGCACATTACACGGCATTCCACGAAAGAAGTAGAAATTAAGTTGAGCATTAGTTCTTACCGTGATAGTGCACTTTGAAGGATTTAACAAGAAGCAATACTGATTGTGGTTCCATAATACCTTGTAAATCGGAGCCCATCATCGCCCAAATTCAAGAGCTCGATTGAGAAAATGGCACGGCCATTGGAGGTCAAGGTAAACTCACATACGGCCAAACCAAGAGCAAAAAAAACCGAAAATCGATAGGGAAGCAGAAGTGGCCAAACCATAAGGAAAATGAGAAGGAACATGAAATTGCCAGAGAGTGCCGCACGGGTGAGGAGAGAGAGAGGTTTATTGTTTATCAATTTTTAGCTTAGGGTTTGGGTTTAGGGTTTAGGATTTTGGGTTTTAGGGTTTAGGGTTTAGGGTTAAGGGTTTAAGTTTAAGGTTAGGGTTTAGGGTTTTAGGTTTTGGTTAGTGGTTAGTTTAGGTTTATAATATAGTGTTTAGGGTCCAGGGCTCAGGGCTTTAGGCGCAGGGGGTTGTTGGTTTAGCTTTAGTTTTTATGGTTTGGGAGGGTTAGGGTATTTAGGGTTTTGTGAGAGTTTTATTTTTAAATAAGCAAAGAGGTGGGTAAGTTTATTCACTTTATTTTATTTATTTAGTTTACTATTTTTATTTTATTTATTTATTTTATTTTATTTATTATTTATTTTGTTTATTTATATTTACAAGTTTAGGTTTAGTTAAGTTTATTATTTTTTTTTAGGTTTAGGTTTATTTTTTATTTTAGGTTTAGGTTTATGCTTTATTTTATTTTTTAGGTTTAGTTTAGGCCTTTAAGTTCTTTTTGTGGGTTAGGTATTTTAGTTTATTATATTTTAATTTAGTTTACATTTAGGTTTAGGTTTAGTTTTATTTTAGGTTTAAGTTTAGTTGTTTTATTTTGTTTAGGTTTAGGTTTATTATATTTTGTTTATTTTATTTTATTTTAGGTTTAGGTTTGTTTTATTTTAGGGTTTTTTATTTTACTTATTTTAGGTTTATTTTAGGTTTAGGTTATTTTAGTTTTTATTGTGGTTTATTTTATTCTTATTACATAGTTTTTATTTTATTTAGGTTTTTATTTGATTTAATTTTCATTTATTTATTTTATTTTATTTTATTTAGGTTTGGGTTTAGGTTTATTTAGTTTAGGTTTTATTTTAATTTATTTTTTTATTTAGGCAGATTTTATTTTATTTATTTTTATTTAGGTTTTATTTAGTTTAGGTTTAGTTTATTTTAGAATTTAGCTTTGGTTTATTATTTGGGGTTTTTTTTAGGGTTAGGTTTAGGGTTTAGGGTTTTAGGGTTTAGTTTAGTTTAGTCTTTAGGTTTATGGTTTTGAGGTTTAGATAGGGTTTGTGGTTAGTTTGGGGTTTATGGTTTAGGCTTTAGGGTGTTTTTAGGGTTTAGTTAGGTTGGGTTATTTTTAGCATTTCATAGGTTTAGGGTTTGTGGTAGGGTTTAGCTATGTTGGGTTTATGGTTTAGGGTTTAGAGTTTTGGGTTTTGGGTTTAGGGTTAGTTTATGGTTTATTTTTTTGAAAAATTAGGGAAATTTTATTGCCACAAAAAGGTACAAATCCTTAGAGGGGGTAAATCTCTAAGCTAATGCTTAAAGAGCTACAAAAAGTCCTAAAGAGATAAGCCCCTTAGCTAATATAATAGATAAAGAAAAGAAGCTATTCAAAATAGATGCAAAGATCCATAAAAAATAATCCTTGAAATCAGCAGCAACCTTTCTCTACTCCTTATGAAAATAGCATAATCCAGCAGCCAATGTCTCCCAACTTGTACCAGATATCTACAATAAGCTTGAAAAGGGATTAGTACATAAAATGAAATAGTTAATTAAGAATGAAATATAAGAGCAGCTAGAAGTAGAAAGATAAAGAGATGTTCAAGCTCAATTATAATCATCTTAAGGAGCAGCACCATATGTAAGCATCCAGACTTTAAGTGAAGGGTTATAATTACATATAACACTACTAGCCAAAAGAAGGTGTGGGAAGCATCATGGCCATCATTGCGAGCATTCCTCTTGCAGCACCTTATCTAATGATGATCATCGCACAAACCTACATAAAACTTCAAATAGCAAATGTAGCCACAAAAAACTTAGCATTCAGATAGATTAAACTCAGTAAAGTAGATAAGGAGGTAACCCATCAGGAAAGGCATAGGCCATAGGGAGCACCACTAAAGCCACCACCAAGAAATACTGATACAGTTGTCAGGAGCAAACCGCATAATAAGGGATATAGTACTAAACATAGACCAAACAAAGGCTGTTGGAGGGTCAAAATAGGTAAAGAACATGCGATGATCGGTAAATGATAATAATATCCAGGTTAACAATAAGATTAACATCAAGACTGTATGGAAGCTAGGAAACCAACAAAATAAGAAAGGGTAGAGGTTCATCCAAAATCCATAAAAGAGAATCCCAGCAGGTAGACAATAGAAGAGAGGAATGGAAATTTAAACAGTCAGATCCATACATAGATTTGACAAGATCAAGAAAATTATAACAAAGTAAATACTCTTTAAACCCAACTAGCTAGCTAGAGCACCCAAACTAAGCAGCCACCAAGGTAGTCCACCCTATAAGCCACCAACACATCCAAAGATTCCTGACATTAGACTTAGAACCATCAGGATGAAGGAAAGAAAGAGTCATCCAATTAGAAATATTAAAAAAATCCCAAAGAAAAGCCAGAGACAACAGCAACCAATCCCTATCCAAGAATCTAATTAAAATAGCTTGATACGATAACCAAAAACAAAAGAAGGTGAAAACCCTGTATGGTTAGAAAAAATCCAAAGCTAGAGACAACCACAAATAAGAACCCCAACAGGGATAACATCAGCCAAATCCACAAAACATCCAACTAGTAGTTAGCCGCCTTCCCATTTTATAAAATACCAATTAAAAATAAAACCTCAATATTACAGGAGGCATACCCAATAATCAGATGATATAACAAACCTGAAATAACCAACCTAACACTCATCCAAAGTAATACTAAAGAAAGGATAGATAGGCGAGGGAAAATAGCTCTCTAATCTATAACCAAAGAGAAAAAGCCCTCAATGTCACATATCTCTTCTTTATTGTATGAGAAAAAACTATAACAACACAACTGTCAACAGCCACCTTCCCATGGGGAATCCCCAACCAAGAGGGCCACACCCCAAAAATCACTAATGAAATCCATAAGGATAAGGACAAAACTACAAGAAAAACCATTTAGTTTAGGATTTTAGAGTTTAGGGTTTAGCATTTAGGGTTTAAGGTTACGGGTTAGGGTTAGGGTTTAGGGTTTTGGGTTTTGGATTTTGGGTTTTAGGGTTTAGGGTTTAGGATTAGGTTTGGGTTTCTTTTGGTTGGTAGTCAGTTTAGGATTTAGGGTTTAGGATTTGGTTGTGTTTGGTAGGTTGTTTGGTTTTTTTTTATGGTTTGGGGTTTAGGCTTTAAGATTTAGGGTTTTGGGTTTTTTAAAATTAGGTAAACCTATAGGTGTAGGTTTATTTAATTTTAAATTTTTTTATTTTAGTTTATTTTATCTTTATTTTTAATTTTATTTAAGTTTATTTTTTATTTTTATTTATTTTAGCATATTTATTTTAGTTTTTTTATTTTAGTTTAGGTTTTTTTATTATAGCTTATTTTTTAGGTTTATGTTTATTTTTAGTTGAGTTTTATTTTTATTTTATTTTTTAGGTTTAAGTTTTATTTTCTATTTTTAGGTTTAGGTTTATGTTTTTATTTTATTTTTTTAAGTTTAGGTTTTAGGTTTTTATTTTAGATTTATTTTTAGATTTTATTTTAGTTTAAATTTAGGTTTATTTTAGTTTATTATATTTTATTTAGCTAGTTTAGGTTTATTTATTTTAGTTTGGTATAGTATTATATTATAATTTTTTTTAGGTTTAGGTTTTTTTTTTAATTTTGGGTTTAGATTTTACTTTTAGGTTTATTTTTAGGTTTAGGTTTTATTTTTTATTTTATTTTATCAGATTTATTTTATTCTTATTTTAGTTAGTTTTATTTTATTTTTTTTTAATTCTTAGGTTTATTTTATTTTTAACTTATTTTTACCTTTATTTTATTTATTTTTTTAGGTTTAGATTTAAGTTTTAGTTTAGGTTTTATTTCATAGTTTTCTTTATTTTATTTAGGTTCAAGTTTTTTATTTACTTTATTCTTAGGTTTTACATTGTTTAGGTTTAGGTTTTTAGGTTTCCTGGATTTATGTTTTAGGGTTTAGGGTTTAATTATGTTTTGGGTTTTAAAGTTTATGATTTTAGGGTTTAGGGTTTAGGTTTTATTTTGGCTTAGTTTAGGTTTAGCCCAGTTTAGGCTATTTTTAGGTTTAGGATTAGGTCACCAGTATAGTTCCCAGTTTTCTCATGGTTTGTGGTCAGTTAGTTAAGATTTAGCATTTTATAGTCAGTTCCTAGATCTGGCTCAGTTTTGTGGTTGGGGTGAGAGATCAGTGGTCAGGAGTGAGTTTGGTGGTAGCCCAGCTCAGTGTCAAGGTTTTAGGGATTAGGTTTAGGTGGGTCAGTGGAAGAGTTTCAGTCAAGGTAAGATTTGGTTTTGGTTTTTTTTTGGATGTATAGTAGTTTTTCAGTTAGGGATGAGTAGTAGAGTTTAGGTTTAGTAGTTCAGCTCAGTGCTCAGGATTTATAGTGGTCGATCAGATAGAGTAGGAAAGGTGTAAGTAGGTTAGTTTAGTGGTTTAGGATTTTTATTTTTGGTTTAAGGTTTAGTTTGGGTTTTTTTTTTTAAAATTAAGTATAGGGTTTAGCTCATTTATTTTATTTATTTATTTATTTTATTTTATTTAGGTTTCATTTTATTTTTTTATTAAATTTATTTATAATTTTAATTTTATATTTAGTTTATTTTTAAGTTTTGATTTATTTTATGTTTAAGTTTATGAGTTTATTTTTTTTTTTATTTTTTTTTTAGTTTTTTTTTATTTTAGGTTTATTTTAGGTTTTATTTTAATTTAAGTTTAGGTTTATGTTTAGATTTATATTTTATTTAGTTTACATTTTATGTTAAGATTTAGTTTATTTTAGGTTTAGGTTTAGGATGTATTTATTTTAGTTTTGGTTTAGGTTTATTATATTTTGTTTATTTCATTTTTATTTTAGGTTTAGCTTTTTTATAGGGTTTAGGTTTTATTTTTATTTAAGGTTTAGGTTTTTTATTTTGTATTTATTTTATATTAGTTTATTTTATTCATATTTATGTTTAGTTTTATTTAGGTTTAATTATTATTTTATTTTTATATTTATTTTATTTATTTAGGTCCAGGTATTTAGGTTATTATTTTAGTTTATTTATTTAGCTCAGCATTTTATTTATTGGGTTTATTTTGTATAAGTTTAGAATGGTTAGTGTGGTTAGTTTTGGGTTTAGGTTAAGGTTTAGGGTTTTCAGTTCAGGTTTGGTAAGGGCCTGGGGTAGGGCCTGGTAGTGGTGGGTTGTGGTCAGTAAGGGTAGATCTGTGGCTCAGGGTGTTTTAGTGTGGCTCAGTGGCCTGGTCAGTTTAGTTAGTTTAGGTCAGTTTAGGGTTTGGGGGTTTTATAGTTTTAGATTAGTGCTTTTTGTGGTTTTAGGTTTTTTTTGGGCTTAGGGTTTAGTAGTTTTGTGGTAGGTTTAGGGTTTAGATTTAGGTTCATTTTTTGGGTTTAGGGTTTAGGTTTTAATGGTTTTTTTAAATTAAACAAATTCTTAGTTTATTTAGTTTATTTTTTTATTTATTGAGTTTATTTTATTTTTTATTTTTATTTTGGTTTATTTTTATTTTATTTAGCTTTATTTATTTAGTTTATTTCTTCTAGTTTATGTTTTATTTTGTTTATTTTTTTAGTTTATTTTTTAGTTGAGTTTATTTTTTATTTTATTTTATAGGTTTATTTTCTATGTTTAAGTTTATGTTTTATTTTGATTTTAATTTATTTAAGTTTTATTTATTTATATTTAGGTTTTATTTTAGTCTTATTTTAGGTTTTATTTATTAGTTTAGTTTTAGGTTTATTGAGTTTATTATATTTTATTATTTTAGATTTTGGTTTAGTTTAAGTTTTATTTATTTTAGTTTAGGTTTAGGTTTATTTTTGTATTTTAGTTTTATTTTAGGTTTAGGTTTTCTTTCTTTAGTTTATGTTTTATTTTTATTTATTTTAGATTAATTTTAGGTCATTTTTTATTTAGTTATTTTTTTGGTTATTTATTTTATATTTTGTTTTTATTTTATCCATATTTATTCTATTTTATTTTTTTTAGTTTAGTTTTATTTATTTATTTTATTTTAGTTTTATTTATTTATAGTTATTTTTATTTTATTTGGTTTAGTTTTATCCATATATTTCAGATTTTGTCTATTTTGGGTTTTATGATTTGGGGTTTTGTTTAGTTTAAGGTCCAGTGTCAGTTTTGGTAGGGTAGGCAGGGTTTAGGGTAGGTAAGATCCAGGGTTTTAAGTAAGTTTGGGGTTGGCTCAGTTGTTGTCTGGGCCAGTGTCAAGGGCCTGCTTTAGGAGTTAGGTTTAGGTGGTTTTCAGTTTAGGGTCAGTCAGGCTCAGTTAGGGCTCAGTGGTTTTTGGTTTTAGAGAAAGAGGCCCAGGGTCAGTAAGCTCAGTGTGGTAGTGATGTTAGTGCCTGGGTGGCTAGGAGGTCAGGTCAGTGGGCTCAGGGTTTAGGGTGGTTAGGGTCAGGTCAGGGTAAGGTTAGTCAGATTTAGGTCTGTGGTTTTAGCATTTAATCTTGGTGGTTTGGGTAGCTTTATGTCTGCTCAGGGTATGATTTAGAATCTGCCTAGAATCAGGGTCCGTTTAAGTTTTTTTTTAAGATAAACCGCAGTTTTAGATTTATTTATTTTATTTTCATTTATTTGAGTATATTTTATTTTTATCTTTTTATTTTTTATTTAGTTTACATTTTATTTTAGGTTTATTTATTTTAGGTTAAGTTGTTTTTTAATTTATTTTTTAGGTTTAGGTTTATTTTTTAATTGTGTTTTATTTTTATTTTATTTCTTTTTAGGTTTTATTTTCATTTTAGGTTTAGTTTTATTTTAATTTTTTAGTTTAGGTTTTAGGTTTTATTAGAGGTTTACTTTTAGGTTTATTTTTTTCATTTATTTCTTTTTTATTTTTAGTTTATTATATATTTTTTAGTTTAGATTTTTATTTTAGGTTTACATTTAGGTTTATTTTATTTTTTTAGGTTTAGGTTTTATTTAGTTTTATTTTATTTTATTTTAGGTTTATTTTATTTTTATTTTTTATTGTTAGTTTTTATTTTATTTAGGTTTTATATTTAGGTTTAATTTATTTTTTTTTATTTTAGTTTAGGTTTTATTTATTTTCTTTTAGTTTTTTTATTTTTTTATTTTTTTTATTTTTAGGTTTATTTTTTGGTTTAGGTTTATGTTTTTATTTTAATTTTTTAGTTTTATGTTTTTTTATTTTTTAGTTTTTATTTTAGGTTTATTTTTAGGTTTTATTTTTTAGTTTAGTTTTATATTTATTTTTAGTTTATTATTTTCATTTAGTTTAGGTTTAGGTTTTTAGTTTTAGGTTTAAGTTTAGTTTATTTATTTTAGGTTTAGTTTATTATATTTTTTATTTTATTTTATTTTAGTTTAGGTTTTAGTTTAGGGGTTACTTTTACTTTTAATGATTTTAAGTTTATTTTAGGTTTATTTATTTTATTTTATTTTATTTTATTCTTATTTTATGTTTTCTTTTATTTAGGTTTTTTATTCTTTATTATTTATTTTTAGTTTTATTTAGCTTTATTTATTTTATTTTAGTTTATTTATTTATTATTTTATTTTATTCTTAGAGTTGTTTTATCATTTATTTTTTTATTTATTTATTTTATTTACGTAATTAGATTGGTTTAGTTTGGGTTTGGGTTTTGGTTTTATTTAGTTTTAGGGTTTAGCTTTTTAGGTTTTAGGTTTGTTTGGGGTTTAGGGTTTTGAGAGTGGTTTAGTCAGTCATCCCAGTGGTTTTTGGGTTGCTTTCAGCTTTAGGTCAGTTTAGTGTTAGCATGGTAGGGTTTATGGGGTTTGGGTTTAAGGTGAGGTAGTAGGGTTTAGGGTTATATTTTAGGATCAGGGTCCAGGGTGGTTTTTTTAGTAGGTTTTTTTTAATCATAAATTAGTAGTTTTTTATTTATTTTTATCTTAGTTTATTTATTTTATTTTTAGTTTAGGTTTTAGATTTTTATGTTTATTTTAGTTGAGTTTATTTTATTTTATTTGGTTATTTATTTTATTTTAGGTTTAGTTTTTATTTTATTTTATTTTAAGGTTTAGGTTTTATTATTTTTATGTTTTATTATTAGGTTTTTTTTTAGTTTATTATATTATTTAGTTTAGGTTTAGTTTATATATTTAGGTTTATTTATTTTAGTTTAAGTTTAGGTTTATTTTATTTTTATTTTAGGTTTAGGTTTTTTTTTTTAGTTTAGGTCTTATTTTAATTTATCTAAGATTTATTTTAGGTTTATGTTTAGCTTTATTTAGTTTTTATTTTATTTTATTTTAGGTTTATTTTATTTAGGGTTTTATTCTTAGGTTTATTTTAGTTTTAATTTAATTTAGTTTTATTTTATTTTATTTTAGTTTATTTTAATTTTATTTTATTTTTATTTCATTTTTTAGTTTTAGTTTAAGTTATTTTATTATATTTATTTTATTTAGATTTAGGTTTTATTTATTTATTTATAGTTTGTGGTATAAGGTTTAGGTTTAGTTATGGTGGTAGTTTAGGGCTCAGGGCAGGTTTTTATTTAGTTTAGCCTGTTTGATTTAGTGTTGATTTATAGTGAGGTTTAATGTTTAGGAAGGTTTGGTAGGTTAGGGTCAGTTTCATTCATATTTGTGGTTTAGTTTAATTTTTTTTTAGGGTTTAGGGTTATTTTAGGTGGTAATGTTTGAGTTTTGGATGGGTTTGGGCTCAGCTTTAGGTTTAGGGATTGAGTTAATGGGGTTTATTTGGGTTTAGGGTTTTTTAGTGCAGTGATTGGGGGTTGTGGGTTTAGAGTAGGTAGGGCTCATGATTTAGGATCAGGTTTGGCCAGTAGGTTTGAGATGGAGTTTTTTGAAAAAATTGCAGTTTAGGTTTATTTTATCTTCATTTGATTTGATTTTATTTTATATTATTATTTATGTTTATTTTATTTTATTTATTTTAGTTTATTTATTTTAGGTTAATTTATTTTATTTAAGTTTTATTTTAGTTTATTGTTTAGGTTCATTTTTATTTTAGGTTTAGGTTTATGCTTTTATTTCATTTTTAGGTTTAGGTTTTAGTTTTATTTTAGGTTTATTTTTAGGTTTTATTTTTAGTTTAAGTTTTTTATTTTAGTTTGTTATATTTAATTTAGTTTTAGGTTTAGGTTTTAGGTTTAGTTTGCATTTATTAGTTTAGTTTAGGTTTATTTATATTTTATATATTTTATTTTATTTTAGGTTTAGGTTTTATTTGTTTAGTTTTTTTTTTATTTTATTTATTTTAAGTTTTATTTTTTTTCTTTGTTTTTCATTTACTTTTATTTTTTATTGTAGGTTTATTTTATTCTTACTTTATGTTTAGTTTTTATTTTAATTAGGTTTTTATTCTTAGGTTTATTTTATTTTAGTTTATTTTTAAGTTTATGTTTAATTTTTAATTTTTGTTTTTATTTTGTTTTATTTTAATTAGGTTTAGGTTTAGTTTTTAGGTTTTTAGGTTTTAGGCTTTGTGGTTTAGTTTTTAGTTTAGTTTTGGGTTTTTAGGCTCAGTTTAAGTTTGCCTAGGTCAGTTGGGTAGGGTTTGGGGTTTAGTGTTTGGGGCTTTAGGTTTGTTTCAGGGCCTAGGTTTAGGGTTTATGGTCAGCTTTGGGCCAGGGTTAGTTTAGTTTCCAGGTTTAGGAGGGTTTAGGGCCCAGGCTTTAGAAGGGTCTGTAGGCTCAGTTAGTCAGTGTCAGTTTAGTGGCTCAGTTAGGGTGGCCCAGGGTCAGTGTGGAGGTCAGGGCCTGGGTTTAGAGTTTAGGCCTAGAGTCAGGTCATGGTCAGCCATAACCCAGGGCCCACAGATCTGGGCTCAGGGTTTGGTCAGTAGTTTTGAAAGTCAGTTTTGGTAGGATTTGGCAGGGTTTTAGGTTTAGGGTTTAGGGTTTAGGTTTAGGATTTTTTTAAAACAATAAACTGCTAACTAGGTTTATTTAGTTTATTTTTTATTTATTTATTTATTTTATTTTAGGTTTATTTTTTATTTTATTTAGTTTATTTATTTAGGTTTATTTATTTGTGTTTTATTTTAATTTATTTTTTAGGTTTAGGTTTACTTTTTAGTTGAGTTTTATTCTTTTTTTTGTTTTGGTTTTACTTTTTTTTTTAGGTTTAGGTTTATGTTTCTATTTCTTTTATTTTAGGTTTTGGTTTAGGTTTTTATTTTAGGTATTATTTTTTAGTTTTACTTTTGGTTTATTTTTAGTTTATTATATTTTACTTAGTTTAGGTTTATGTTTAGGTTTAGTTTATTTTAGGTTTAGGTTTATTTTTTTTATTTTAGTTTAGTTTTCTTAGTGGTTTAGGTTCTATATTTTTATTTTAATTTTATTTTAGGTTTATGTTTTTTTTTAGTTTGGTTTATGTTTTATTTTTTTATTTTTTTTTGGTTTTATTTTTTATTTTTTAGGTTTAGGTTTTTTATCTAGTTTTTATTTTATTTCACATTTATTATATTCTTATTCTACGTTTAGATTTTATTTTATTTAGGTTTTTTATTCTTAAGTTTATTATTTTTTAGTTTAGTTTAGGTTTTATTGATTTTATTTTAGTTTTTTTTATTTTTATTTTATTTTATTTTGAGTTTAGGTTTATGTTTTAAGTTTTCTTTTATTTTATCTTTAATTTTTAATTTATTTTATTATCACATTTTATAGTTTAGTTAGTTTGGTAGGTGAGATTTAGGTTTAGTTGATCTCAGTACCAGTGGTCAGTAGGGCCCAGGGCTCAGGAGGGCCCAGGGTTGAGGCCCATGTAAGATTTAGGTCAGGTGGGCCTGGGTTTAGGTTTGGGTCCAGGGTCAGTGGCCCAAAGCCCAGGGTCAGTTTCAGTTAGTGGCTCAGAGTTTAGGGTTTGGGAGACAGGTAGGGTCAGAGATTTAGGGTTTAAGGGTCCCAGGCCTGGGGCACAGGCTAAGCCCAGGTTTAGGTTTATGGCCTAGTGGTTTAGATATGGTGTGGTGTGGTTTGGGTATGGTAGGGTTTAACAGTTTGGGGAGTTTAGAGTTTAGATTTAGAAGTTTAGGGAGGGTTTAGGGTTTAGGGTTTAGGGTTCTTTTTTAATTAAGTAAATTGGTAGGTTTAGTTTTATTTAGTTTAGCTAATTTTATTAATATTTTTATTTAGGTTTATGTTTTATTTTTATTTAGTTTAGTTTATTTACTTTAGTTCAAGTTTTTTTTAGTTTATTTTTTAGGTTTAGGTTTAGGTTTATGCTTTTTTTTGTTTAGTTTTATTTGTTTTTATTTTTTAGGTTTAGCGTATTTTTTATTTTTAGGTTTAGGTTTAGGTTTTTATTTTATTTTTTTAGGTTTAAGTTTTAGGTTTTATCCATATCCATTCTCACCACCACCTCCATATCCACAAGATCTCTAAATCCCCACCAGAATAACCACCCACCCGCCTCCACCACAAGCTCTCGGAGCACTGATTGGATGTTCACCATCAAGGTTTTGCCATTCTTAGGGTTTAGGTTTATTTTTTAACTTATTTAGTTACTTTAAGTTTAGGTTTAGGGTTTAGGGTTTAGGGTTAAGATTTATGGTTTAGGGTTTAAGGTTTAAAGTTTAGGATTTTAGGCTTTAGGTGGGGGGGGTTTGTGGTTGTGTTTTGGTAAGGTGTAGCTTTAGGGAGGGTTTAGGGCCTGGGTTTATAGTGAGGCTCAGGATTAAGGTTTGGCTTTTATCAGAAGTGGTTAGTGGGGTTTAGCTGTGGCTCAGTGGTTTAGAGTATCAGTTTCAGGGTTAGAGGCAGGGTCAGGGCCCAGCATTTAGGCCAGGTCTTAGAGGCCCAGGGCCCAGAATTTGGGAGGGGCAAGCCCAGGGGGTGTAGAGTGGTTTAGATCAGGGTCAGGTCAGTTTAGTTTGATCAGTTTTTTATAAAACTGTAAACCAGCAGGTTTAGGTTTAGAAGTATTTAGTTTATTTTATTTATCTTTTTTATTTATATTTAGTGTTTTTTTATTTATTTATATTTAGTTTATTTATTTAGTTTAAGTTTTTATTTTAGTTTGTTTTTTAGTTTAGTTTTATTTATGTTTATTTTATATTTTTTTTTTGTTTTATTTTTTTCATTTTAGGTTTTATTTTTTATTTTTGGTGATTTAGGTTTTATTTTACTTTTTTAGTTTAGGTTTTTATTTTAGGTTTTATTTTTAGTTTAGGTTTAGCTTTATTTTTAATTTTATTTTATTTCATTTAGTTTAGATTTAGGTTTAGTTTATTTTAGGTTTAGGTTTTATTTTATTTTAGTTTAGTTTATTTTATTTTAGGTTTAGGTTTATTTTATTTTTTTATTTTAGGTTTAGTGTTTTTAGTTTACTTTTATTTTTTATTTATTTTAGTTTTATTTTTTTGGGTTTAGATTTTTTTATTTAGTTTTATTTAATTTTATTTTAGGTTTATTTTATTTTTATTTTAATGCTTAATTTTAATTTTATGTTTTTTTATTCTTAGGTTCATTTGATTTTTTAATTTAGTTAGGCTTTTATTTGTTTTATTTTAGATTTTTTTAATTTTTAATCTTTAATTTTAGGTTTTAGTTTAAGTTTAGTTTTAGGTTTTAGTTTTGGTTTTATTTTATTTTATTTTATTTAGGTTTATGTTTATTTATTATTTTATTTTTTATGTTTAAGTTTAGGTTTTTAGGTTTAGGATTTAGGTTAATGGTTGGGCTTTAGGGTTTATGGTTTGTTTGTAGGTTTTGGGTTTAGGGTTTTAGGCCAGTATTTTAGGTTTGGTTTAGGGTTAAGTAGGGTTTGGGCTAGGTTTTCAGTAGGGGTTAGGGTTTTTTTAATTTTTTTAATTTTTTTTTAAAATTATGTAAACCAATAGGTTTAGTTTATTTAGTTTATTTTTATTTATTTTAGTTTATTTTCTTTTTATTTTATAGGTTTATTTTATTTTTTTATTTATTTTAGTTTAGGGTTTTTATTTAGTTATTTTTTATGTTTAGATTTAAGTTTAGGTTTATTTTTAGTTTTGTTTTATTTTATTTTACTTTATTTAGGGTTTATTTTTCCTAGGTTTAGGTTTTTATTTTATTTTTTAGGTTTAGATTTTTTTTTATTTTAGGTTTATTTTAGGTTTTATTTTTTTTTTTGTTTAGGATTAGGTTTATTTTTTATTTTATTTTATTTAGCATGTTTAGTTTAGGTATTTTATTTTAGGTTTAGCTTTAGTTTAATTTATTTTAGTTTAGTTTATTTTAATTTAGGTTTAGGTTTATTTTATTTTTATTTTAGGTTTAGGTTTTTTTTAGTTTAGGGTTTAGATTTTTTTTTTATTTATTTTTATGTTTTTTTTTTAGGTTTATGTTTAGGTTTAGGATTTTATTTAGTTTTTATTTTATTTCATTTTAGGTTTATTTTAATTTTATTTTAGGTTTAGTTTTTATTTTGTTTAGGTTTTCTAATTTTTTGTTTAGTTTAGGATTTTATATGAGTTTATTTTTTATTTTTTATTTTATTTTCTTTTTACGTTTAGGTTTAGGATTTTATTTTATTTTATTTTTTTATTTTATTTAGTTACATATATATATATATAAGGTCTAGGATTTATGTTTTCATTTAAGGTTTAGGATTTTTGATTTTTTTAACAGAGAATAAATTCAGATTCAACATTTCTTCTTTTCAATTTCATCAACCAAGTAACACTCCAAGTTTTTTAAGACATAAGCGATAACATAGACAAAAAATGAGCACGTATAGGGCAAATCAGAAATCCTAGATAACTAGAACCGTCTCTACTATAAAGACAGTTCCATAAGCAGCAGATCGGATCTACCATTCTATAGTTTCTCTAGGATTACCAAGTTCCATCAATTTCTCTCAGAGATCCACCATTATATCCCCGATCTCTCCCTCCGCCACCACCATGGTTGTAACCTCCTTTGCTCCTCCTACCTCCATAACCACCATTGCTTTAACCAGCACCTCCAGATCCCCCACCACCACTTTGATAACCTCCGCCTCCGCATTCGCCTCCACCACCAGATCTAGATTGTGTCTGGTTGACGGTGATGTTCCTGTCATCAAGTTCTACCCATTCTTATGGTTTAGGTTTTTTTTAGGGAAATTAGGGGAATTTTATTGCCACAAAGAAAAAATACAAAGTCCTTAGTGGGGGTAAATCTCTAAACTAATGCTCAAAGAGCCATAATAAGTCCTAAAGAGATAAACCACCTAACTATTATAATAATATAAGGTAAAAAGACAAAAGCAAAAGACAAACCAATTCAACAAAAACAACAGATCCATGTGCACAACAATAATATCCACTAGGTACTTTTGATACCAACAAGATCCACCTGCAAGATTCTCCCAACCTACAAAAGAAATCTGCAACATACTAATGAAAGGATGAGTACAATTAAGCAAGCATAAAAAGTATGAGCAAAGAAAAGGAGCAGAGTAAAGAAAAGGCTCATGCTTAGTTACAATCATCTCAAGGAGCAACACTATATGTAAGCATCCAAACTTCCGAAGAAGGGTTACAATTACATATAGTGCTACCAGCCAAAAGAAGATAGAGAGGGAAACATCAAGGCCATCATTGCCGATACCTCTTGTATCCCATCATCCCAAGTCCATCATCTTGCAAAGGTTGCAAACTCCAAGCAAAGATACATAATAACCAACCACAAAGCCACCCAAATAGATAAGCCCAATAAGGCAGAAAATCAACCAACCATCAGGGACAACAACAGCATAGTATAAACACCACCAAAGCCACCACCAAAGAGGAATAGAAACATCAAAGGGAGCAAGCATCATGACCTTAACATCACAAACCAAAAAAACCAAGACCAAAAAGAAAAGACACAAGAGCTCATGTCTTGCATAAGCAAATGGGAAAGGCAGCAAGGATGTCACTCAAGCTAGAAAAAGGGAAGCCGTAGCAGCCAAGAGAGGAGAACCATAGCAGGAGTAGGCCAACCAGCATGTCACCAATAGTTCTAAAAAGAAAGGCCAAAATAACCACCCATCCAACCTACCCAGCCAGCCAACCAACCCTGCTAGCCAACTTAGCCTCTTAGCCAACCACCATAGTAGAAGAAAATCCAAATAAAAAAGAACAACAACATCCATCATGCCAAAACCACCCAAGACAACTAAGAGAAATGTAGAAGCAAATAGCAGCATCCACCAAAACCAACCAAAGTAGCAGAAATTCTGATCCAGGTGAGGTGAATAGCCAGCCAAAAATAAAATGAAGCAAATACCAGTAAGACAGACTAAAATCCATCCATCAGGAGCAACAGTGATATAATAGGAACACCACCAAATCCAACAGAGGAGGAGAAATATCAATGAGTGCAAGCATCATAACCACAAACCAAGTTAGGCACCAATACACCAAACCAAGTCACCATATCCCAAAGCAAAATAACAAACCAAATAGCCATCAACCAACCAACCCAAAAAAAAAAAATAAAAGCATACTAAGAGGAAGACCATTATAGGAAGAGGCCGAAACCACAACCAAATGAAATAAATCGAAACCACCAAAACCAACCACCAAAACTCAATCAACAAAAAAGAAAAAATAATAGTCAATAAATAACCTCCACCATGCCAAATCTAATCCAAAATTAGACCACCAACAGCCTTTCTGATCTACCACCAATAGAAGCAGATAAATTAGCCAACACAGCCAGCCAACCAACCAACTCAGCAAACTGACATAGCTAGCCCACCCAGCTAGCCAACAAGATCACCCAGCCAACCACCACAATAGCAAAAAATCCAACTCAGTTAAGGAAGCAACTAGCCTAGAGATATGGAAAACCCCATACAAAAAATAAGCAATTCCACCACCCAAATGAAGGTCACCAAAAATAACCAAGCAATAATAATCACCCAGCCAGGCAACCAATAGCCACCAAGTTGAAAAACCTAAAATAACCTAGGCAAAAAAATAAGAACCACGAGGCCAACCCAAAAGCAAGAGCTCAAAAAAAAACCCAGCACAGGCCCAAGAGTGAAAATAAGCAAATGGACACAACCCAAAGAGGGTTTAACAAAAGGGAACCAAAAGCAATGGCTCATCTAAAACCAACTTAAAAAACTAAGCCAAGAAAATTATAATCTGAGATAAGGTATTCTAGTGTTATCTAGATTGACCAAACCCTTAAAAGTTTAAGCAAATTTTGATTGTCAAATAAAGTTAAATCGCAGTTAGGCACCTAAAGAAGCCAAGAAATCAATACAAGCAGTACCTTCATGAAGGATATGGGAAATTTTATAACAAACTTGAGAAAGAAGATTTTAGTATGATTGAGAAGATAAAATAAATCAGCATTTATTATATTAGAGTTTAACATGTTAAGAAGCAGCACATCAACTTCAATCCGGATGATGAGGAAACCTTTATTCAAACAAATTTCAATAGCTTTATTAATAGCCATAAGCTCAAAGATAGATAACAGAATAGGCTTTAAGAGGATAGCAAAAGCACAAATGATAGTACCTTTAGAATCTCTAAGAATACCATCACAACCATATTTATTCCAAGCAACAAAACCATCAATATTCACTTTAATCAAATTTTCTTTGGGTTTGATCCAATGGATAATCCTAGCTCTTTTATAAGAGTCAACATCAGGCAGAATGATACCTAATTTTTTAGAGACAAATTTATAGCCTCTAAAATGAATGTTACTAATAAGATTGGCATTAAATAGAGCATGAATTTTTTTCTTTGGTTCTAGTGATCCTTTATGACTCATAGAATACCATATTTAGCATCATTTTTGTCCATCCAAATGAACTAGATAAGGGTGATAATAGAACTTTGATATGACCTTTGACAATTTTTTAGAAATAGACTTCAGGAAGTTGATATATGGAAAGTGAGCAATGAAAGTAGTTGGTATTAAATAAATCATCATACCATAAACATAATTTGGAAGTAATAAGAACATTGACAAAAATAAGAAAAATATTATTGACCTCATTTTTAGAATGAGCTCTCAACCCCTCCATTTTAGGCTTAGGACTTCTCTTAGACATTAAGAGTTCCTTAGTCTTAAGACACATCTAGTGATTAGGTGGACACTTAACCTAGCCCTAGAAGACTTAGAAGAGTAAGCCATAGGAATAGGTCATGCCTCATGATTTCCTTTTCCCCTTGGCGGAGCATCTTAGTCCTATGGTTTTATTGGCTCCTCTTCTACCTCGATGGCCTTGTTTAGGCTTTCGCTAGTGCTCAACATGAGTTTTTATTGATCATGGCTATGATCTCTATTTTCCCTTGGGGAAACTTGACTAATTCTACTGCGACTGTCAAAGTTCCTGACCCCTTAGGGGTCACTGGTTCCAACTCCTCGCTACCTTCTTAATCCTTTAAAGATGCTCTTATGGGTAAGGCCAACTGCACGGGTGAGTCACTTGATCTTATATCTACTTCATTTCAGGGTGTACCCATGATTATGTGTGCTGATTCGGTGGTGAAAAGACTTGCAAAACCCTTTGAATTTACTTTGGTGGGCAAATTTGCACTGTGTCGCCCCACTATGGAGAATATTAGATCCTTTTTTCATAATTTGAAGCTCTCTAGTATTTTTTCTATTGGATTGATAGACTCTCGCCATATTTTGATTCAACTCTCAAATGATTTTGATTATTCTTGGGTTTTCTCTAGATGATCATATTTTATTTTCAACTGTCAGATGCATTTGTTAAAATGGACGCCTTTTTTTGATATTAAGGAGGATTCTCCTGTTGTTCATATCTAGATTTCTCTTCCTAATTTATGTATTCATTTCTTTAATCCTGAATCCCTCTTTACCATGGGTGGTTTGTTCGGTCGGCCTCTCCTAGTGGACCAGGACGCTTCTAACTCGTGCCATTGCTTGGATACTAGTTGAGTTGGATATAACTAAAAAATATCCAAAGGAAATTTGGCTAGGATCAGAGAAATATGGATATCTGCAAAAAGTGGATTTCAAGAATTTCTATGTTTTTTGTTCTCATTGCAAAATTCATGGTCATGGGATTTCAGATTGCTTTGTGGTTCATCCACACCTTAAGAAAAGTTTTGTTCCCAAGTCAGATGCCTCTCTTAAGGCTCCCTTGGTTAAACTACAAAATGCCATTTTATCTTACATCTCCTTACCTAAATATGAGGGCCATTGCCTTGAGCTTCCTATTCCTCAATCTGATATTACTGCGGCTCTGCCTGTTTAGCCACAGGATGCCACACTAGCTAACAAGGATGCTTGTCCCTTCGAATGAGATTTCCCATTTGAACCATAATAATAAAGGTAATAATGTAACTAAGAATAGTTTTGCAAAACTTATGGATGTTGACCCTCTATCAAATGACTCTACTCTAGCCTCTTTGCCACCTTTAGTTAAAGAAAATGTAATTCCTCATGAAGGAATGGCTATTGTGAAAAATTTGGAGAAAGCTTCTACTCCTGTTTTAGGTACATGTGCTTTAGCTAGCTCTAATCCTTCTTGTGCTTCTTCATCTAAATTAGAATTGATTCTTAATCTGATTTGATAACATATTAATGAATTAGAAGAAGTTGAACATTCCTGTAAGGCTGTTTTCAATGTACCTCCTTTTTCCAAGCAACATATTAATCAATTTCTATCAGATGGTGATGTTGTGGATATGGTCAATAAATTTCAGACAGTTTTTAGAAAGAAAATAAAATTCTAAAACTAGACTCTTAACTTTCGAGTTACTAGATCCGCTCCTCACCAAAAATAATTGGTCTCTTTCTTATCGGAATGAGAGGGATTGGTACCCTCTCATTAGAAATAGAATCAGTAATTTAGTTTTCTCTCATAACATTTCCTTTTGGCTATTTTGGAACCCTTTATTCTTCCCTCTAACATTGCCTATGATTGGCTTTGGTAATTTTTTTTACTAATTGAGCAATAAAATTTGGATTTTTTGAAGAGTCCATTTGTTTTACAAATTATGCAGGATTTACCCGGTTGTAAATGTTAAAATCACTTGCAAAAAATTGGTGTTGCTTTGGGTCTATCTATGCCTCTTGTAATAGAATGGTAGAAGGCTTCTGTGGGAAGATCTTGTTAGTTTCTCTTCCTCTGTGAATGCTCCTTGGTTTGTGGATGAGGACTTTAACATTATATCTTCATCCTTTGAACGAGTTGGTGGTAATGCATCAAACTTTTTTCCATGGAGCAATTCAATAACATTATCCTTGATTATCAACTTACTGATATTAGATTTATTGGGTATCACTTCACTTGGAATAATCACAGACTTTGGCACAGATTAGATAGGATCCTTTTTAACAATATGTTGACCAACCTTTTCCTTATTACTTTTGTTGAGCATCTCAATAGAACCATATCAGACCATTCTTCCTTCCTGATCAATGTAAATGTTAATGCTACTAAACCCTCCCCTTACATCCCATTCTAATTTCAAAATATGTGGCTTTTGGATGATAGATTTATGGATGTGGTTGCTAGCAATTGGAGTGAACCTCTCCATCCTGAGGATTCTATTTTTGGGATGATGAGATTTTGGTTCAAATTAAAAGGCTTAAATAATGCCTTAATTAGTGGAACAAACACTATTTCAAAAACCTTTTTATTAATATCAAATAATTAGAACATGAGGTTATAACTTTAGAAGACGCTACTATTAATGATCCATCTAAAAACTCCTTATTAACTCAAGTGAAAAATACGTCAACATGTTTCCTAAACATGGAGGAGACCTATTGGTAGCAAAAAGCATCTCTAAAATGGATATCTGATGGTGATCAAAATATCAAATATTTTCATGCCATGGTTAAAAAGAAAAAAGGTGTTAAATCACATTAAAATAATTAAACTAATGATGATATCTGTTGTACTGATAACAAGGAGCTTATTGATTCTAGCATTTCTATTTTTACTGAGCTACTTAATAAAAATGTGACTTATGATGCGATTTCCTTGCCTAAAGTTATTCCTAATCTCATTTCTGATGAAGATAACAATATGCTTATTGCATTACCCTCTGAATCCAAAATTGCTAATATTCTGCAAAATATGAATACAATTTTTGTGGCTGGTCCTGATGGATTTACCACCTTATTTTTTCAAAAATACTGGTATATCATTAAAGAAGATTTGGTTAATGTTGTTCTTGATTTTTTCAAGGGAAGTATCCTCCCAAATATTTTGCTAGCACTTCCATTATTTTAATCCCTAAAATTGAAAATCCTAAACATTGGAGTCATTTTAGGCCAATTAGCCTATGTTCCTTTTTTAATAAACTCATCTCTAAGATTCTAGCTAAAAGATTAAGTATTCTACTCCCTAAAATTATCTCCCCCAACCAAACATGCTTTGTTAAAGGGTGTTCTATTTCTGATAATGTTCTTTTAGCTAAAGAGATGATCCATGATTTAAATGCCAAAGTTCGGTAGTCTCGCTCTTTAATGGACATTTCCAAAGCTTATGATAACATTGGTTGGGCTTTCCTATATAAAATTTAGCTTTATTTGATTTTCAAGTCAATTTATTACTTTAATTAAGAATGGTATTGAGAATTCTTGGTTTTCTTTACTTATTAATGGTGAAGTTCATGGATTTTTCTCTTCCTCTCATGGGCTAAGGCAAGGGGATCCTCTTTCTCCTGCTCTTTTCATTATTGTTGTGGAATATCTTCCTAGAAGTATTGAGCAAATGTTTTAAAATGCCTAACATGTATAAAACTAGGTGGTTTTCCCATTTCCCACCTCGCCTTTGATGATTTCATTATATTTTGCAATGGTTCTATTCTCTACATTAAAAGTTATGTAAGTTTCTTACTCTTTGGTAGGGAAAGTGGTTTAAAGATTCATCCTGATAAAAGTTGTTTTATCTCTGGCTCTTTTATTTCTTTATCTAGGATTAATGCTATTTAAAATATTACGGGCTTTGCAAATCAAACCCTGCCTATCAAGTATCTAGGCACTCCTTTATATCGAGGAACGAAAAGATCTTCCTTATTTGATGAAGTTATTTAGAAAATAAATAAGAAAATTTCCTCTTGGGAGTTCCACTTACTTTCCTTTGGTGCTAGACTTATCCTGATCAAAAGTACCCTTTGCTCTTTGCCTTTGTATCTTTTGTCCACTATTGTGCCTACCTGCTCTATTATTAAAAGGATAAATAGACTTATTAACAAATTTTTTTGGGGTTCTACCTCTTCTTCCAAGAAAGTTTATTGGGCTAGTTGGCATAACTGTTGTGGGCCTTTTAATGAAGGTGGTTTGGGTTGTAAAACTTTAGAAGACTCCATTAAATGTTTTTCACACAAAATGTGGTGGAATTTAAGAAACAACCATAGTTACTGGTCTCAATTTATGCTTGCTAAATACTATAAGGGGAAACACCCCCTCATTTGTACTTTCAAACTTGGGGACTCGCCGGTGTGGAAAAGACTTTGCAAAATTAAGTGGAATGCTGAGAATCTTATATCTTGGGGTGTGAATTCAGGCTCCACTTTCTTTTGGCAAGACAATTGACTAAGATAAGGTTCTATTGATTCTTTGCTTAATACTCATTCCACTGTGAGGCTTAAGGTAAGTCATTTTATTACTCAGAATAATTGGGATGTGGACTAATTAATCTCCATTGTCCCTAAGGTGATAGTTGACAAAATCCTTACAATTTGTCCATTACCTAATAAATCTTACCAAATCCTCTTCAATAATTCCTCCTCTGGAGAATTTATTTTTAAGGATGTTTGGCACTCTTTCAGACTTAAAACTCAAGAGTCCTTAGTTTTCACTAAAATTTGGAATATCTCTATCCCTACCTCCTTTTCTATTTTAACTTGGCGCATTCTAAAGCACTACATTCCTGTTGATGCTACCATTTTAAAAAAAGGTTTCCACCTCCCTTCTAGATGTCAATGTTGCTTTCACATTGAAACTATGGATCATGTGTTTGTGAATGGCCCTATTGATGTTAAGGTTTAGAGCTGGAATGATAATATGTTTAATAGTTTTCATTTCGATGGTTCATTTTCTATTATGCAACTTCTTGAAAGTTTTTTCTCTTATACTTCTAAAGGCTATGTCAAAGTTGTTCTAGCTACTACTCTTCTGTGGTATATTTGGTTGGAAAGAAATAATGCTAAGCATCATGATATACCTAAAACTATGATATTATTAGAGCAAATGTAAAATTATGTCTCTTTATAAAGTCGACCTTCTTACTTCCTTAGTTTCAAAGGATACAATTATATGGCTTTGAACTTTAGGATTAATACTCCTTCTTGTGGTATTTCTCCTAACCATAAAATTATATACTGGATGAAGCCGAATTATCATGTCATTAAGGTTAACACTGATGGCTCGGTTTCTAATGGCTTTTATGGTTGTGAGGGGATTTTGAGAGATTATAGTGGTCAAGTTATCTTTGCTTTTGCTGCTCCTCTAGAACCTTATTCTGTATTATTTGCTAAGCTTAAAGGTCTGCACTATGGGATTTTTGTTTGCTTATAGAAAGGATTTTAGAAGATTTGGTTCAAAGTTGATGCTCTCCTTCTTCTTGAATTATTAAATTCAGGAGCTCATGGAAATGCTGAAGTGCATTATTTACTTAAACTAGACTAGGAGGCTTCTTGCCAACCTAGATTAACAAATTTCTCATATTTATCGGGAAGATAATTCTTGTGCTAATTTTCTTGCTAATTGGGGAGCCAAGTCCTCCAACTTGAATCTGTTCTCTAATTATGATATTCCTTCACTCTTGAGGGGCCCTGTGAATCTTGATAAAACTGGATTGCCTTAGGTTAGAAATTTTTACATTTTTTATTACTCTTTTTCCTATTGAGATATGGTTTTCTTTCTAAGCTTTGGGATCTATTAGTTATCATTTTCATCCTCTGTTGGTTTGGACTAGTCTTCATGTCTATGATGTTTGTTGTTGTTATCCCTTCTATTTTCTATTTTTGCATTCTCTACTATGTTATAGATGGGTCATTGGGACCCGCTTGTCAAATCGGTGAGTCATTTTTCAGCTGGATCTTTCTCCAATCCTTTTTTTGATGCTTCCCATTTTTAGATTGGCCATTCTGTGGGTTTGTCTATTTCTCTGGAATAGTTGGGTTATGTTGCTCTTTTTCTTAACCATACAAGAGCTCTCCTCTCTCAAGTCTTCTTTAAAATCACTCACATCTGGCATGAAGGAAATGCTTGTGCTGATTATCTTGCCACTCTTGGAGCTAGACTAGATGAGCTCACCCTTTTTGATCATTTCAATCTTCCTAAATAATTATGGAGATTGATTAACTGATAACTCAGATTACCTTATCTAAGAAAATAATATGTATATGCTAGTGTTTATTTGCTATATTTTCTTTATGTGTTCTTTTGATCTTATATTTCCTTCTCATTTTTCGATTGGTTATCTTGTTTTGATGGTATTTGGTCCCTAATCCTCATCTGGTTACCATTTTTTTTTTTTGCCCTTCTTTTTTGTTGGGTTCTATTTTCCTCCGACTATCTCTTGGACTAGTTACCTGTCTAATTGGATTTGCTAGGTTTTGTTCCTACTCAACCTGCAAGATTTTTTAGGTGCTTTGCTGAATATGACTACTATTTATTTTTCTCCTTTTATTGATGTGATTATTGCGATTGTCTTGCAAGGTAGGCATCTCTTTTGCTCTTTCTTTCTTTGAGTTTGTTTGCTTGTTTAGCTTTTACCATTTTACTTGAAGGTGTTCGAGTTTTTTCATGGATTCTTTTATGGCTTTACTTTGAGTTGTTTACTATCACCTTGGCTCCATTTTCTATTATGTGGTATTGCTTATCAGCTGAATGGATTAATGGGTTATTTTGTTATGCGTAATTCTTTCTTTTGTATGGATATTTGTTATGTTGTTTGTCTTATTTTCAACTCTGTGGATAGCTATATGTTTTTCATGGTTGAGGTATTTTTGGATCAAATGGTGTATACTATAGTAATCTAACTTTTAATAGGTGGATATTTCTCTGACTTTCATTCTTAGGCTCTCATCTTTGGTTTGGGTTTACCTTGTTGATCTCGATCTCCCTATATTGATCTCCATGTCAGATTTTTTTAGTTGTTTATCAAGCTATGTTGAAGGGTGTATTTGGTTGGTCGCTCACATCAAGCTTATGCATGGAATGCATACAAGATTATTTGCTTTACAACAATTCTCCATTTGTAGTTTGTATGATGGCTAGATGATTTCACTCATAAACTGGTTGGTAGAAGCAATTTTGTCAACCCCTTCTTTGGAGGCTTGGATGCTCATGTTTGTGGTTGCCCCTTTCATGGGTGATTGAGCCTCAGCCTTTCCTTCACTATATTATCTAAATATCTTTTCCTTTTCCTATCTTTCTTAGTTTTCTTTACTTCTACCTCTTTAGCTGTACTAACTCCCTTTTAGATGTTTGCAGGTTTTCTATTTTCTTTCTAGGTTCCTTATCTGGATGTGGCATATGATACTCGTATTTTCACAAGCTTTTGCTGAGGACTGACCTATGGCTCTCATTCTTATGCTTTTTTGTCCCTTCAGCTATTTTTCCTTTTTGTCTTTTCCTTCTCTTATTTTGGTTGTATTTAGATAGGACTATCGATTTTAGCTCTGAGCAATAGTTGAGTTTATCCCTTTAAGGACCTTATAACCCCTTTTTGTGGCAATAAAATTCATATAGGGTTCCCCTAGGTCATGCCTTGGGGTGTTAGAAAACTTTCTACCCTTAAACCATTCTCACTTTTCTTCCTCCAAATTAATTGATTTTCTCCAAATCTAAATCAACACCATTTGATTGAAATCAATGATGATTGAAACCCATGATCAAAATCCACCAAAAATTCTTAAGTCCAAATTTTGTCTAAGTCCCTAAGCCTCCCTTAAGGACTTAAGCAAAATTATGATCTAAACCTATTCAAATCTTTGATATTTTCTCATGATCCATTTATATTCTCATTTATATTCACATATATAAATGAAATATAAATTCAAACCCATCAAATCAAATTCAAAATTCAAAATCAATTCATGAAATTTTCCTTAAATCCTTTAAATTCCTTTAATGGATTTAACCTAAACCTTGATCAAATCAATTCAAATCCTTGGGATTTTCTCAAAACTCATTTATATTCTCATTTATATTCACATATATAAATGAAATATAAATATAAATCAATCAAATCAAGTTCTCAAATTAAATTTTCAATTTTAAAATTTCCTTAGTCATTAATTCTTCATTAAAGAACTTCTCCAAAACCTTGATCAAATGAATTTAAATCCTTGGGATTTTCTCAAAACTCATTTATATTCTCATTTATATTTCATATAAAATGAAATATAAATATAAATAAATCAAATCCAACTCAAAATTAAATTCCAATTTAAAACTCCCTTAAATCCTTTAATGGATTTAACCTAAATCTTGATCAAATCAATTCAAAGTCATGGGATTTTCTCATAATTCTTTTATATTCTCATTTATATTCACATATATAAATGAAATATAAATATAAATCAATCAAACCAAATTCAAAAAATTCAAACCCCTACTCCAAATTTTCCTATGTCCCTTAAATCCCTCTTAATGGACTTAGCCCAAATCATGATTAAACCACTTCAAATCCTTGAAATTTTCTCATGATCCATTTATATTCTCATTTATATTCACATATATAAATGAAATATAAATTCAAACAATCAAAACCAATTCCAAAAAATCAAACTCAAATCAACTCAAAATCCAATCTAAGCCTTTCAAGTCAAAATCTTGAACTTAGCCAAATCAATTTCAAATCAAGACAAACTCTTGATTTTCTCTCATGGTTCAATCAACCCTACAATCACAAGCTCATATATAAATCCAAACTTCAATCACTCAATCAAAACCCAAGTCCAAAATCAAACCCAAAACCCTTTCATATTCTTCCTTTGAATATGAAATTTTCAAATGGATCAAAACCCATTTGACTTCAAACCACTTGTAAATGGATTTATATTTCAATCATAAGTCCATATACAAGATCAACAAACTTCAAATCAAGCTTTGACCAAGCCATTTGACCAACTTAGGCTCACTTGACCCAAAGTGACCTAAAGTACCTTATGAGCCAAATTTTGATCCTAGCCAAATTGGATTGAACCAAACTCATACTTGCCTCTCATCATGATCAACAATCATCATGGGATGATCAATCAATCAAATTGGGTCAAGCCAAGTCAAACCTAAGGGTTGACCAAGTCAACACTTAGCCCAAAATGAAACCCTACATAGCTAAATTCCACCATAGGCCAAATTGACTTAAACCATTGATATAAGTTCACTCATGACTTATGTTGAACTTGCCAACATTTGAGCCTAACCTAGCCCAATTGGGCACTTGACCCAAGTTGACCCATTTTGACCTAAAGGGTCAAAATGGGTCAAAAATTTATCTTAACCCAATTGATTGAAACTAATGGGTCAAGTACATTCCAAATCACATGTGGAACTTGACCAAAACATCAATTGGCCAACTAGACCTAACCCAAATTGACCTGATAGACAACATGACTTAAAGGTCATGTTGACCAAAAATTAAACAACCAAATATTAAATAAAGATACCAACCCACCCATATGACTAACTAAATGCAAAGCCCTTGACTTCACCAACAGGTCAAATTGAAAGGTCAACTTGACCCATTTTCACTTAAATGGGTCAACATGAGCCAAACCCTATCAAATGAATTCCAAATCTCTTGAAACTTGGCCAAACCTAGTTTCTCCACATATCCAACATATCCAAAGTGAAAAAATAGAAAATAACCATCTTACCCCTAGGCCATAGAACAAATTTTGGCTTAACCCATGGGTAATTTGGCCATACCCTCTTCACATTCACTCGAGGCTTTCCTAAAATCTCAAGGGCACTTAGTGACCAATGGGTTTGGGTCAGCCCATTTGGTCCCTAGACCAAACCCCACCGGGTAAAAATTGAAATTTCAAACTCCCTCTCAAATTCAAGCACATGGGAGGTTGGAAATCCATTCCTTGGCTTAAACTGACCATGTGCACACTCATAACTAATAAAACATCCCTCAACCTATGATCAATTTGATCAAAATGACATGTCCATTATTGGCTATCCAATCCTTTAAGGGGGAGATATAATCCCCCTAAACAAACTCAAATAGATAATTCCCTAATTCGTTTGAGTGCTAGTGGGAGCCTAGGAGCCATCAGAAAGTGATAGCAAGCATCCTAGAGCTCATTCCATTCTCCCATTTCTTAGTTTTCAAATAATGAAAATAGAGGAAGCCAGTCGAATTGCCAACTTCTTCCACACTTCATTTCCTTCACACTCTTGCACACTTCATTTAAGAAGAAGTGCACCTAAGTTCTTGGAGTTCCCATAGCAAGGAAGAGTCCAATTCATCAAAGGCAAGCTACCCAAGGAGGAGTTGGTCCATACATTGATCCACTCAACAAGTGCTCATACTCGCAAGGCTTCTTGTAAACCGATGAAGCTTCTCAAGGGAATTGAGTGATCACCTCGAGGTATGGGATTTTTGACCATTAAACTCAATGTGGTGTGGAGCTTTGTGAAAGAAATTTTCACCATCAAATTTTGACCATTTGGATTTGCCGCTCTATCTTTAGATGGTGTGGGTTGAATTTGGTTTGATTCCATGCTAGATCGAGCTTGGATCTTCCCTTGATCATGGATGGTCTCTATTGATGGGAAGAACTTGGATGATCTAGCCACCCATCCATGCATTTTAGATGGATATGAGATTATTCAACACATTTAGAAATCCTTTATCGATTTAAAATGGGAGATCCTTGGATCTTTAATCGAACGACAGAGGATTAAAGAATGTGCACCACCACCATCATTTGGTATGTGATGTTTAAGTGACCCCCTCATGGTGTGACACGTGTAAAGTATGCTGACCGCCATTGCCACACGTCGCACCGTGAGCATGGGATTAGTTAAGATTAATAAAATTCTTAATTAATTCCTAATTCACTTAGAGATCTTCCAAAATTCATAACTCTTGCTAAAAATTTAAAAAAAAATGAAATAAAATTCTATGGATAGATAATTAAATCTAGAACATTTTAAAATTAATTTTGATGAGTTTTGAATTATGCTTTTCTCTGAATTTGGGTTTTATTAGAAAGTTTATTTTACTAATTACTTTTTAATTAGGCCTCTGATTAATCCTAAATTTCTTGCATAAATTTTAGGAATGACTCTACCTCCTAATTTTTCTTGGGATTTATTGAAGGCTTGATTAGATGAATTTCATATGGTTTCCTTAAATACCCTTCTTATGTAATTAAGCATAATTAGGATTAGTGATTTTAACCTTTGATTAGGGTTGATTAAGGTCATATAGTAAATAGAGGTTCATGGAATAATTTTGGGGCATTTCCTAAGCTATTCCTTAAACCCCTCTTCTCCTTAATTTCTTCTTAATTAAGGGTTAATTCATTAATTATCCCTTAATCAATTTCTAAAATTCTAAAAGTTCTAACTTAATTAATCTACTTTGGGTAGATGCTTAGGTGTTTAATAGCCTAAGTTCAATTAAGGAAATCAAAACCCAATTCATAAGTATGAAAGGGTGTTTTGAAATTACTTAAGCTAAACCCCTTAGCTTAAGTTTTAATTGTGAGCCAAATTGCATTAGGCCTTTTCATTATTAGGTGCATTACAAATTTAAATTCCTTGTGGGTTTTATGTCATCTCATTGGCTCATAATTATATAGTTAATTCTTCTAAGGTGGTAAGATTAATTACTTAATTCATACCTTAACCTAATCAACACATAAAATAGATTTAATTATTTAAACAAAAAAAATATCAAACACATGTACGAATGGGTTAGGAACAACAAACATATCTTAACTTTTCAAAATTAAATCAAATTTCAAAGTAAATAAAAATCACTTTGAAATTCACTTTGATTTATTTTAAATTTTCTTATTCTATAAGAATATCTTTAGGATTTAAGTGAAGTAGTTTATTTACATGCTTTTATTGCTTTGGATCTTTCCCCAACATGTTAGGTTGTATGTCATGTGATTTCATGCATTCATAGTTTTGAAATTCAAATTTTAAAATGAAATGGTTTACTTTATGTCAAGTTTGCATGTGTTGGCTAAAGTAGAAATATGAGTGGCTATTATCACTACTAAATCCAAATTATTTTCAAAAATACATAAATCAAATACCAAATCTGAAAGTGTGCTACTTATGCCTTAATTATAAGTTTGCATGTGATAGATTATAAAGGTATGCTTAGTATAGGTTTCCTTTCTTTCTTATGTTGGTATAGTTTTGAATAGGAGTTGGTAAGATGTAAGGTTCATTTGAAAAGAACCCAACACTTACATAATTTCATACATTATTTATCCCTATGCTATCACCTAAGATGGGTTACCTATACTTGCATACATAAATTGCATAAAATAAAAATGAATCCATTAAACAAATTTTTTTCATTCTCCTCTTTTATTTCATTTCTTTTATACATATGTTTGTATTTAAGGAAAGTGGTATATTAGTCTGGACAACCCTGAGGTTGTGAGGCTTTAAGTAGCCCTAAGAAGGTCTTGTACCTTACACCTGGTTAACAATGATTATACTCACTTATGCCTTTCTTACTTTCATGTGTGTGAAAATTTAGATAAGGAAAACCCTTTTCTACTTAAGAAAATCATGCATTTTCAACTTCTAAATTTTCTTAAATGGATTGTTTAGCATGCATCATAAGTATGTCTAATACTCTCATTTGTATGTATAGATATGCTTAGGGTCCATCCATATGCATGTTACATATGTTGGGAAAGAAGTGAAGTAATGTGTGTTATATGAATTTTGGTTGATTTTATTTAATCTTAAAATGTTGTTCTTTTTGAATAGGTTTGTTTAGAGTTCATCTAAACTTAGGATTAATTAAAAGATGTAATCAAAACATTCACCTAAAACATTCACCTAAATGAAACTAAAATGTGAACCTACTTTAGAAATTACTTAGTTAAAAGGAAAGAGAAGTTCTCTCTTCCTCTCTTCATAACTTAGTAATTAATTGTAGATCCACTTAAACCAAATCAAAACATAAAATAAAATCAACCCAAAATAATTAAACAACTTAAATGAAACCCTCCTCTAAGTTGAACATGTTCATCACACTTAGAAAATTTGAACCTAAAGCCATAGCTAAGCATACCACAAGTTTTCAAAGCACACATTTCCTAAGTCACCACTTAGCTTAGTTAGGTGGTGCATGGTTTGATGTTTGTTTTTGTTTTGATATATATTTTAGACAATGTTAGGGTGTATGCTCATAGAATGAATGGTAGGATGTTCTTAGTCTAACTATTCTTTTCTCAGGGATTGTGCTTAAGGATGCTATCATAAATAAAAAAATATAAATGCTTTGCTTGTAGTGCTTTATACTCCTAAGCATAAGTGGACTTAGTCACCCATGTGTGGGTGATAAGTCCAATATACATGCTTGGGATTTATGTGGTTTGTTTTAGCTAACCTTTATTTTGTGTTAGTTAGATTTCCACTTTTCCTTTTCATGTAAATTTGCAATTAGGATTTTGAATGATTATTATGGGGATTAGATAGCATTGGTCATAAGATCCTATCTTATGCACCATGTGAAGCCTTGGAGCATCCACTTTCCAACCATCCAAAAGAAGTAACCAAAGAAAGAAAAGAAAAAGAAGAAAGAAAAAAGAAGAAAATAAGAAAGAAGAATAAAGCTTGAAGACCCCCATAACAATGAATTCCTTGCTTAATTGTAATTTAATTTATTTGTAATGTAGGTTGTATAAGGGTAGAGCTCGGCTACCACATTTGATATTTTGGTTTGTTGCTGACCATAATTGCCATTTATTCTTTTGTGATTAGCTTTATAAATTGATTGATGATTTGTTTAGCTTTTGCATTAAGTGGCATGATTTTCCTAATTTCTTTCTTGCTTTATGTATGGCCTAGATATGGATTAGGCTCCTCAAAGAAAAATAAATCTTTTACCCAACTTAACAACTCAAATTAAAACTAAATAACTCATAACCTCACCTAATGCTTAGGTTTAAAATCAAGATAATAGAATTAGCAACCCCTAAGTAGGATGAGCATTTCTTTTATAATATCATACACAATAGCATCTTATTTACCTCTTGATTGGAGGGCTTCCACCTTTTTCAGAGAAACTTGGCTTGACCTTTGAGAGCCATGGTGGAAACTCACCTCCTCCCTTCTCGCTAATTTTGGCCAATAATTTGATTTCTCATGCATTAGTCATATGAATCCTATTAGACTGAGTCAAAATAATTGTCCAAAATGAAAATAAAATGAAATTTGAATTACATTAGATTTAGGTCATTTGAAACATGTCCCTTTACATGATCTAGTCTCTTTAGGGAGTGAGTTTAAGGACTTAGTCTCTTTCTAATAAATAATAGCCTAGCTATCTTGCATAAGCATAAAACTTGCCTACATGTATTTAAAATCAGAGGAGTTAGTTGCCACCAGTTGTAAGTCCAAGTTTTGTCCCTCTCAGTGGAGGCAAACCAAATACTCATTTTCACTTTAGATTTAGGTTTTACTGCTTGCCAAAGCTCTCTTAGGTTTGTGAGCTTTCCCCTTGGGCCATAAGCATAATTCCTCACCTCTTAGGCATTTCTTAATCTTGTTAAGGAATCATAAGTCTTTTCTAATGAAAAATGCAACTCAAACAAACTAAATCAATTTCTAAAATGTAAAGCCCAACTATAGGATAGTTTGAGATGCTCACTAGGTTTCCTAGCATCATGGGCATCTCCTACTTATCCTCCATTTTGCATATAACTCCCTCTTTTGATCAATCCCATTTGATCCTCAAAATGAACCAATCGATTGATAGTCCTTCCTATTGAAATCTTCAAAGACAAGGATCATTTACCTTAATCAAGAGTTTGCTTAAGGGATCTCATCCCTTATAACTATGGGGCTTGCCGTAGGAACTTAATGAACTTTAAAATAAACCCCGCTTTACTTTTTCATGTAAAGTAGGGAAGAATCTTGTACATATGCACTCCATCCTTAGAGTCCTTATTGAGGTGATTAGGTCCATTAAAGGGTAGTGACTTCTATCTTTGAGATAGTACACTATTTTGATGCACTCGATCACCAATAAGTACATCTGGATCTGCGGCATCCTAAAGATGAATTTTATAGGTATTGCCTTTCTTTCTCCATAGATTTGAAGACTCTATAAAATTTATTAACCAACAGATTTTTCTAACTGGGGATGGTTCCTCTCCATCTTTGGTAAATGATCGTTGTCTTTGAGTATCGATAGTGGATTTGTACTTTGGTATGAATCCAAGACTATCCTTCTTTCCATTAGCACTTAGCTCATTTCATTCTTGAGTTGAGTTAGCCAACATCTTTAGGTTTTAGTACCGCATTCCTTCTTGGTCTTAAAAACCCCATTGGGTCCTCCAATGGGTAAAATGAAAAGATCTAAAAAATATAAAAAACATTTTAAAGACTTCCTCCTTATCATTTTCATGATAAGGAAAGGTTCATCCTAAAATAATAAATCTTCCATAAAGAACTTTGCTTTTCAAAAGACCTTTTCAAAATGCACTTAATAAAATATTTTCACAAAATTTTGTCACCCTCATTTAACAATTCATATAATTGTTACATGTAGGATTTTCAAAATAAAAAACTAATAAAATTTTCCCAAAAGCACAAATGAACATCTTCTTTCAATTCACTTGATGAAGATTTCATTTTCAAAATAAAATGAACAATCATATTTTCCAAAATCACAATCATAATCATAAAATTTTTAAAAAAGCATATGTGAATTTTTTTTTATTCAATACACTCACACTTATTGAATGGAAATTTCATTTATAAAAAAAATTAAACTTTTCAAAAGCATGAGCATCTTCATTTAATATATTTAAATTTATTAAATGAAGATTTCATTCCCAACTAAAAAATAAAATATCTTATTGGAAATCACACTTAAACATATCTCACATATGTTTCAATTTGGAATTCCTCTCTTTCAAAAAAAAAAAAAGCAACAATCACACACAAAAATTTCATATTTCAAAAATAAAATTGATCTCCATTCTACATACTTAAATTTGTTGAATGGAAGTCCTTTTCAAAACATTAAAACTTCAATAATCATATTTCAAAATCTTTTCAAACATAAACACACATTTTAATTTCACTTAGATACTCAAATTTGCTAAGTGAAGTTTCCAAAAAAAATTCAAAATCAATAATCATATTTCAAAGTTTTCTAAACACATTTTGGAACTTCATTTAACATACCCAAATTTGTTAAGTGAAGTCTCCAAATTAAAAAATCAATAAAATTTTCAAATACACATTTGGAACCTCATATAATCAAATTTTCTAAGTGAAGTTTACAAATCTAAAATAAAAAATAAACAATCATATTTTAAAGTTTTCAAACATACATTTGGAACTTCATTTAATATACCCAAATTTGTTAAGTCTCCAAAAATCAAAAAAAAATTTTAAACACATTTGGAACTTCATTTAACATACCCAAATTTGTTATGTGAAGTCTACAACCAAAATTCAAAATTTTCAAAACATTTGGAACTTCATCATACCCAAATTTGTTAAGTGAAGTCCAAATTCAAAATCCAAAAATTTTCAAAATAGATTTGGAACCTCACTTAACATACCCAAATTTGTTAAGTGAAGTTTCCAAATCCAAAACCCAAAATTTTCAAATACATTTGGAAATTCATTTAACATACCCAAATTTGTTAAGTGAAGTCTCCAAATTCAAAATCCAAAATTTCAAACACCTATTTGGAATTTCATTTAGCATACTCAAATTTGATAAGTGAAGTTTTCAAATCAAAATCAAACATTTTCAAAACATATTTTGGAACTTCACCTAGCATACTCAAATTTACTAAGTGAAGTTTCCAAAGTCAAAACCAAAATTTTCAAACACCTTTGAACTTCTTCCCTTAGCATGCCAAATTTGCTAAGAAGAAGTTTCCATTTTCAAAATCAAAATGAAATCAAAATTTTAAACACACCATTTGAAACTTCATTTAGCATACTCAAATTTGCTAAGTGAAATTTCTATTTAACAAAACTAAGTGGTACTTCATCTTTAGCATACCAAATTTGCTAAAGTTTAGTTTCCACTTTCAAAACACATCAAAAAAAATAAAATGAAACAATTAGGATTCACTTTGCATAGCAAATTTGCTAACGATCCTATCCTTTATCAAAATTCAAAACATTCCAAACAAATGAAACACTTAGGATTTTCTTAGCATACTTAAATTTGCTAAGAATCCTATTTTCAAAAATTAAACAAGACACACTTAAATTCTTCACTTAACATACCTAAATTTTCCATATAAGATTTCTAAAATTTTCCAAAATGAAAACAAATTCAAAAAAAAGAAACAATCTTTCTCAAACACTTTACTTAGCATACCTAAATTTGCTAAGTAAGTGAAAATCCAAAACAATCAAACAAAACAAAATCATTTAACTCTTACTTTAACATACCCAAATTTGTTAAAGGAAAGGGTCCTCAAATCAAAAAAAAATCAAAACAACAATGAACCTATGGAAGCATCCTATCAAAATTTTGAATCCATATTTCAACATACATAAATTTGTTGGAGTTGATTCATATTCAAATTCCTCTTTCAATCAATCTCTCAAATCCATTTGAACCCCACTTAACACTTCCAAGTTGTTGGATGTGGGTTCAAATTCAAATTCAAAATTCAAAAAACTATGGATAGAAATTTGATACAAGTTCATTTCTCATTGCATTCTTTAGTTAAAGATGTTCAATTTAGTCTACTATAGTTTTGGAAATGGCTGGTTCTCAAAAATTTGTCTTTACTTTCCTAATGGATCTAGCTTGGATCGCCGACTTCCCCATCTAGACCATACCCACCGATCACTTTGGATTTGAGGGGCCAAGATCACTTATGAGGGCATTCCCTCACCAAGAAGGAGAAGGTGACCGGCAAAAGCATCATCAGATAGACTTCCTGAGATGTCTCCTCACAAGAGGAAAGTTGTGGATCACAACTTTATTCTTATAGTGCTTAGATGCCGCAGTGCTCCAGCAGTTCATTCTAGGTTCTTGTTGCCAGGCTAGCACCCTACCACCATCTCCGGGTAAGGCTCCCCTGTTGGCTTGCCTCCCCACATTTGAGTATGGGTCTAGCTTGCACTCCTCCCATCCTACCCATACCTAGCATAGAAACAAGAACTATATGATCAAATGGTTCCACACTCGGATAGCTAGGTAATTATAGGCAGCACCTCGATCAGCCATGGATGGGTCTCCCATCATCACTTCACCACTGGTTATAGAAAACTAATTTCATCCTCTCTCTGGATCAGATAGAGAGGATGTCAGGAGGATCTTCTTATCACCTCCTCCAGTGGTGCATTATTAGCCAACACTTCTACAGTAGGAGGTCCGCCTATTCATGCTAGTGAGCATGACTCTCGTGACCGACATATTTTGACCTTGTATTATCCCTAGCAGGGAGGATTAGAGAGAGGGCCCATGAGGCCCATACATCACACATTACTAGCAGAGAGTTGAGGTTCAGTCGGCCACTTCGCTTTGGTTGATTTTCCATGCGCTACCCGACCATACCGATAGTATTCTTCCCACCAAGACCAACCACCAGGAGGGTAGTTCTATACTCAGAGGGTGGTGTCTCACCCCACCACTCTACCCCCCACCATCGCCAGTGTGTTACAACATCTCCCATTCCATCTAAGGCCATGAAGGCGATCAGAAAAGTGCATTGGTGATGCTATGGCCAAGGGATCCTACCCCTCCTACCCATTATTGGTAGCCTCCCGAACCTTCTACCCCAAGTGGAGTGGCAACCTGCATCGTGGTCATCCTTCACCAACTCCTCCATATAGATGTGGAGATGGTGATAGTTATCATAGATATTCTAGATGATAGTTCAAGTAATAGTGCAAAGGATCATCCTAGATTGTTACCCTATTATGCCAGTGGAGTATCATTCATCTAGTGAGTACACCGTGATTGACTCCCACGAGGTCCGGCTCTCATGATAGTGATCACATCATCGCCTAAACTCTTTTGTATGAAGTTAGATCATTCCTTAGATGAGATAGTTGCACACTATTTATGGAGAAGAAGGAGATCTTGGGGTACATTAGTGATGAAGAGAGAGAGTCATCAATCCAAAGATGAACTTGATGGGGATTCAACTGAGTATGCATGGTTGACACTGGGATCTCTTCTTAGGATCAATAGCCAAAGGTGATGAGGTTAATCAAGAAGATAATGAAAAACATCCTAACACCTAACTTTAAGGTAGAAGGATGAAAGTGCAGATAGATGGCACGGCTGACTTAGCGTTTGCAAATAAGCCCTCCAAGCCCATCATCATTACAAATGTCGTTAGTCTGAAGCTAGCATGTCTTAGACCCGTTAAGACTCTACCTCATTGAGCAGTAGCACTAGCAGTAGTGGAAAGTACCTCCATACAAGAAAAGATCTAAAATTCATGGTTGAGCAGGTGAAGGAAGCTTTGGCTCAAGCCCGGAGGATCATCAAGGGTAGACCCTACCCTAGAGGAATTTGATGCTATCCAATATCCCAAGGGTTTCATGCCTTCCTTCAAAAGCTTCGATGTGGGAACTGCATATAGCTCACTGGGCTTGTTGCAACACGGAACAATGCTTTACTCTTTAGACTCTTTGTTAGTAGCTAGGTATTGCTTTTGATTGGTATCTTGAACTACCCAATGATTCAGTAAAGACATTTGTTGAGTTAGAGAAACTCTTCATCAAGAGATTTATTGGAGCTCAGCAAAGGGTTACTAAAGGTGATTCACCAAAGACTCCGGTGAGTCACTTGTTGATTATATTCTCGATGGCATAACAGTATGAAGTGTGAACCAGATGTCTAATAGCATGCCATTGAGATTCTCTTGAAGAATATCCATGGCGGTTCTTCATGCTTAAGGGCTTCACTATTAAGACATTTGAGAAGCTAATCAAGGCTAGTCTACAAGGAGAGGCCAAATAGTTGCCTTTCAGATCAGGTAGAAAAGCTAGAGAAGAAAGTGGTTGACAAGGGAAGCAGCCGCCTAGAGATCACAAGAGACCATGACCCTCCTCCACTTTGCCACCACAATAACCCCACCGGCCTCCATAGCCTCCATGGCCAACACCAGCCTCACCATACCAAAGTGGCATGCATATCACCATGTAGCTATGGTCCACCTACTCTTTTAGATAAGTTAAACAAACCTTATTCTTTTAAGAGGGAGGTAATCGGAAAGAATCTCTTAAAGAAACTTGATTTAGCTACAGCCTAGACCTGAGGAAGTAGGCAAAAGTCATGATCCAAACTTTTGCCCTTAACACCAGATGCTAGGCCACATTTTGGAGGATTGCTTCACATTCAAGGACGCTTGAAGTTTCAAGACCTATTATAATTATCCCAAAGGAATACCTTGTGGAACAACCTTCAGTTCCATTAGGGTAATCCTTGGGGATACAATCCTTCCAAAACCAAAGAAGGTTGGGACATTTCTTTGTCTAAAACCTCTAAGAAAATAATTCAGAAGATAAAGAAGCTTTCCTTGCAAGTGCTTGAGTTAGCTTAAACCTCCAACACTATGGATGATTTACAAGTTTCTAGTGCCAACTCTAGGAAAGTGGGAGCTCAGGAACAACATGTGTCAACCCAAGATAGTCCCTTAGCACAGCCACCGAATGTGTCCAGCTCCATTTTAGCTTCCACACGATGAATTCTTCCATTTCAGCTAGCTCTTTTTCTTCTACTAGTAGAACTCTTATATAGAAGTAAGCATCAAATCCCTTACTAACTCACTTACTTGACTTCTTTTGTACCTCCAAATAATTCCAAGAAATTGAATAATAAAGCTAGTTTGAATTACATTATCTCTTGATGAGTTATCTTCTTCTATTCCTAATGATAACTCTTCAAGTCTAATTAACTATAATTGATCTTCCTCTTTATGAGAGTTGGACCTTCCAACTCTACTATGGGTTCACCTCTTGAGATATTTGGAATCATCGATTTTGAGAGTCCCATAGGAGAAGCGTAGGTGAGCAAGTGCGTAGAACCTTCACCACCTTGCCTCAAGAGATCAAGTCAACCTCCATAGTGGCAAGGTTCTACCTCCTATGCAAGCACCTCAAGATAGAGGGAAACAAGTCATTGGTACTAAGAAGAAGCCCTTCCACAAGATGCTCCACCCTTGGATATGCTTATGGAAGATTACCAAGGTGGATTACAATGTCCTTTCTCATCTAAGAAAGTCATCTAAGCTAAGCATATATGATGCTCTCTTATCCAAAGTGATGAGGGAATCACTAATCAAGGCCCTCCTTGATCTTGAAATATGATTAGCTCTGCTTCCCGCTATAGGTGAGGAAGCACACTATGCAAAAGAAGCCCAAGGGATCACCTTCATAAATGAAGACCTCCTTCTAGGGGACTTGGAGCACAACCATCCCCTATACATCACAGTCGACATGGACAGGTTCAGACTCACCGGTTCTCATGGATTCAAGTGCATTGGTGAACATTATGAGTCTAAAGACCCTTGCCTATTTAAAGATCGACATCTCTACACTCCAAGGAGATAGGATGATGTTGAGAGGATTCAATGATCAAGATGAGCAGGCTTTACGTTCTATAGTGCTACCATTGGAGATCGCTGACTGAAAGACTGAAGCCAAGTTCTACATCATTGATCTGAATACTTCATTCATTACTTTACTTGATAGGCCTTGGATACATCGAACAAGATCGCTTCCATCCCTCTTCATCGCATCAAGTTCAAAAGATGTAATTGAGTACATATCAATTAAAGATGAAAAGCCATTTAGAGAGGTTGAGATCTATGAAATGTGACCTACTATCTTCCTCAAAACATTTCTGTGAACTTGGACAAAATTCAAATGCAAATACAAAAGCAAAAGAAAATGAAGCAAAAAAGATAAAAAAGAAAATGAAAAAAAAAAAAAAGTCCAAGTGAGCAAGAGAGGGAATTGAAGAAGAAATAGATCACATTCCACCACATTCCATCATATGGACATGTGGGATGGCTCAACCTCCACCGTAGAGGCAGAGGAAGATAGGGAGAGGTGGGAGACCCCTAGGCCTTCAACCAAGAGGTCATGAGTTCATGAGTACCCTACTATTCATAGACTTGGAATCCATCTGGAGGATGTCTAATGTGATTAGTATACCAGCCAACCCCTCTGGGTGTTCCATTGGAGGTGACTTTTGGTCAGAGATGAAAGACCGTGCCTAAGCAAAGCAAAGTATTTGAATCTAGTTTATGTGAAACTATTAGAAGTAGAACTTAGCTTAACCTCACTTACATCTCAAAAAGTTGAAGGTTTAGTTAAGGAAGTCCCTAAGTCTTCTAGACATGAAGCATAAGAGGTTTTTTGGGTTCATCATCCTCAAGTCCGAGCTTGATGTAGGACTTGAGGAAGATACTTTTAAAGAATTAATGGAATTACCTTTTGACTTTTACCGCCTTTGTGTTCAAAATATTATATGAAAGGTTTAGTTCCTCACACATGGTCCAAGCATGAGAATACTGAAAAGCTATGGAACAATATAGGGGAAGCACAATCAAGAGGACTAGGATTGATAGTGGGTCCAAATGATGAAGATTATTGCCTAGTTACCAATCATTTAGAGTCGATAATTTCACACATCACCAACTCTTATGAGAATGTGTGTTTAAAAACTTTAGATGTTTTAGATGATCTCCAAGTCAAAGAGGCACCGCCAGAATTTGAAGTGAAGATTCATTCAATAATCGACAAACTTAAAAAAAAATCAACCTTGGGATAGAAGAAAATCCTCACTCGACATATATCAGTTCATTACTGAATGAAGAAGAAACCAATGACTTAGTTAGGCTATTGACTGAGTTTAAAGGTCGCTTGGAGTTATGAAGAAATGCCTAGTTATCTCGATGTAGTCCACAAGCTAGCAATAAACCCTAACATTACCCCTATTAAGCAAGCTCCTAGACATGCATTAGAAATTTAAAAAATAGGTGTCAAGAAATCGATGCTGGTTTCATCGGAAGAAAAATATCCTACCGTTAGCTAGTGTCATCCTAATTAAGAAGAAGAATGGCCAAATTTGCATATGTCAATTTCAGGGACTTAAATAAGGCATGTCCTAAGGATGAATTTCCTCTTTCTATACCTTAATTAATGGTGGACATTGCCTCATCTCATGAGTCTTCTCTTTCATGGATGGGTCATCTATAACCAAATCAAGATGTCTCAAGATGAAAGAAACACTACTTTTGAACCCCGATTGAATCTTCTGTATAGGGACATGCCTTTACCTTAAAATGCGGGTACATACCATGAGCCATGACTCGATCTTCAATGAACTCATCCATCATCGTTGAGTGTTGATCTAGTCAAAGTTAAAAAGAAGACCACCTCTTGACTTGAGAGTTTTGAATGTTAAGATAATATAACCTCAAAAAATCCTGAAGTGTGCATTGAGTATTTAGAAAATTCCTTGAGTTTGTTGTTCAGGGAATAGAAATAGATCTAAAAGATTAAAGCTATCTTAGAAATGCCACCTCTAAGAGTATAATTCAACTAAGATCCTTTCAAGGATGACTGGAGTATCTAAGATGGTTTATCTTAAACATACCAGGGATATGCAAGCCATTCTCAACACTTATCAAAAAGGATGCCAAGTTCAAGTGGGATGATAAGTGCCTTTTGAAGACATCAAAGAGTACTTGGTGAAGCGCCAGTTCTAGCCCCTATCCTGAAGCCACTAATCCTTTATGCGCATTGGATGACTCTCGATGCTCTATTGGCCCAAGCCAATGACGAGGGGAAGGAAAGCACACTCTACTACCTCAATCATTGTCTGATCTCTATTGCTAAAGCAAACTATCCACCTATTGAGAAACATTGCCTAGCTTTGATCTTTGCATCTCAGAAGCTGTGGCATTACATGTTTTCTCATAAGGTGAACTTGATCTCCGAACCAATCCACTATAGTACCTCATGACATGGCCAACACTTTCCGTTTGGCTGGTCCATGATACTCTCCATTTGATATCACATTTGTACCCCTCTATAAAGGACAAAGACTAAGATTTTTTAATAGCACACCCACTTCTCGCTAATTCTCCGCTTAGTGATGATCTCCCTGATGAACAAATCATGAACTTAGACAATCCAATGATGGGAGATGTATTTTGATGGTGTGCTTCTTTTCTTAAAGGTGAAGCACCATGATCTATTCTCCTGAAAGGTAGGTAATAGTTCTTCTAACTCCAAATCAATGTGATGAGATTCTCATACTATCTTTTCCAACCCCGCACAATAATGAAGCTATGTATGAGGCTTTGATTATTATCTAGAGTTAGCCATCACTATCGTCAAGAGCATCAACATCTTTGGGATTCTCTTGGTTATCAACTAGATTGGTCCTGTTCTCAAACCCAAGCTTCATTACTATGAGTATACCATGAAGTCATTGGCCTAGATTCAAGTTACCATCTACAAGGTTCCCGGTAGAATGCAAGTGCAGATGCTTTGGCCAAACTTGCCAAAGAGTTGGCATGTCGAAGATGAGTCCATTTCAATAAGGGTCCAAAATAGATAAGTCTATCCTTTATTGATGGAACTCATCAAGAGACTTTCTCTTGAAGGGGAGGTTGTCATTGCCAAAATGGACAAGGAGTTGGATTGGAGGCAACCGCTCATAGATTACTTGAACACCGGCAAACTACCTCAAGAGAAATCACAAGTCCCATCGTGAAATAGAGTCTCTCCTATGCTCTTGTTGATGGCACACCTGCATCACCCTTTGACCAAATGTGGTTATGTTGTTTAGACAAACATGAAGCTCATGGCATTATAACCAGGTACATTCATGTCATGCGAGCTCATCAATCGCCTAAAGATGAAGATGAAGATTAAAAGACTTAGATACTACTAGCCTTCTATGATCATAGATTACATGGATGTAGCTGGGAGATGCCATCAATGTAAGGTGCACAGTGTGATCCTCCACCAACCACCCAACATTCTAAACCCTACTTTGGCTCCATGTCCATTTGAGTGTTGGGGTACCGCATAGGTCCGATCGATCCTCTTCTTCCAAGGGAATCATTCATCTTAGCGCCACCCACTACTTTTCCATGGGCGAAGCCATCCCACTCGAGAGGTCATCTCACCATGTGCTTCAATTTTTTTTAGAACCATATCATATATAGGTTCGAGGTGCCTCAACATGAATTATATTTGATAATGGTATGCATTCAAAAGCACAAAAGATCAATAGCTTTCAAAGACATACATAGACATGGAGAGATACTCCACCATCTACTACCCTAGAGCTAATGGCTTAGTAGAAGCATTCAACAAAACTCTCATCCAATAAGAAGACTCTGATGATAACAAACGATAGTGGAATGAGCAGGTTGAAGCCTTATGGGCCTACCGCACCACATACCGAACTCCAACTCAGTCTACCCCATTTTCCTTAGTGTATGGTCCAAAGTCATTCTTCCTTTAGAAGTTCAACTCCCATCACTAAGGATAGCATTGGGTAACAAGATCACTGTAGAATGCAAAGTTGGTTAGAAGAGCTCAAGGTTTGGGAGAGTTGCACGGGCATGCAACCTCAAGTTGTACAAGGCCAAAATGATTCAAGCTCACAACAAGCTAGTCCCCAAGGTCTTTCAAAGGAGAACTTGTTTTAGTCAAGGAGACCAATTGTTGCCCATCAAAAGATGGGAGGCAAGTTTGAACCCACTTGGGAAGGCCCCTATGTCATAGAAGGCACCAAGGAGGATCTTATCGCTTATTGATTGTAAAGGGGAACACCCGATGCTTCCAATTAATGGGCTCTATCTAAAGAAATATTACCCATGAAATAAAAAACTTGTTTGAAAAAATAATCATTAATAAAAGAATAAAAATTGATTCCATTCATCAAATCTTCTCTTCAAGTGTTGTTTGCTTATCTTGAATCCATGACGTTTTAGGGTGGTAAGAGTCCCCACCATCCTATCCCTTTTTCACACACAAACACAATCTAGAATAGGTGTAAGAGAACCCGAGAGCATCTATTTTGATTAGCAACTAAGTTAAGTAGAGAGAACCCACACCTTTCTTAGTGGAATCTGTTTTGCCATCCATGTATCATTATAATTCCCATGTTTTAAGGTATAAGAGTCCCAGCATCCTATTTCTTTTAACACACACAAGAACAAACAAATCTTTATTTGATGTGGGAGCAAGCACTCACCACTCATTATTCGCGGGTCTACTTACTAGTATGTCACCCGTGGTCACTTTTTGAGGAGGATGTGACCTTCTTCCCTAACTTGACCATTGCAAACCAAAGAAACCTTCTAAGTATGGTAGTCTTCACCGCCCCCAAGATACCTCATGTTAACTTTATTTAAGAAGATATGAGTCCCTGTGCTTTCTTCTCGAACTAGCCATCATGAACAAACTAGGTTGTGTATACTTGAGGCTTAGGATAAGTCCCCAGAGTCCTTTCCTCTTGATTTGAGTTTGATATAAGTCCCCATGGCATTCACTAGTCACCCTAGTCGGATGACACCCCATCGAGCCAAAGATGTATAGCCCACCATGGAGGATGTGAGTCCCAGCTTTCCATCAAACCGATGGGCACCTAGGTTGGTTGATGTTCGCTATGAGCACACTGAGTATACCACCTTGGCGATATGAGTCCCTGCTTCTCTCCTGAATTGGACACCAATACCTTGAATTTGTGACTAGCCATGTCATTTTCTGTGTTGGATTAAGCCTTTACAGCCCCATCCCACTCTATTTGGATCATGTCCTTCACGACCCCATTTTGACACTACCCGGGTTACTTTTGGATTGGACATTCCCTTTCCTAGTAGCCTCTGGTGGTTGGAGAATTTGTTCAGATGCAGTTCTCCTTGATCAAGAATGAGATAGTCTAGCTAATATAAGCTCCTCACTTGATCCCTCATAAACTAGTCCACAAATGAAAACAAACTAAATAAACAAACAAAATTAATTCGCTTGGATTAGAATTCAAGCCCCAAAGGGCCTCTTCTCCCAAGTGCATCCTATCTTGGAAGTGGAACTCCTATAGTGACTACGAGTTGAGATAAATCCTGGGTATACTCACTTAGTCACCTTTTGGTGTTCAATATATTTCCACAAAGTTACCTCATTCCACTTTGAAGATGTAAGACTATGATGCATTCTTTCTAGCATGATTGTTGCAAATCGACCCCTAAGTTCTTTGTTGCCCAAAGCCCGATCACCCAGTGATCTTTTCTAATGGAAGATGTGAGTCCTCAGCTTTCTTCCCTTTAATTGATCATTGCAAACCAAAGGCACTCCTTTGGTTGGATACTCCTTGGCTCAAGAAATTGAGATAGGTCTACTTTTATAAGCTCTCTGTGATCCATAACCAATAGAATCCATCAAAATAAAATTAAAATGAAATCTATCTTGACTATCTTTGAGTTGATCTAAGTCCACCGTGGCATTCACTCAATGCCTAGGTCGTTTGATTTGAAAGAAACTAATCACCCTGGTTCCTTGTTTCTAGAAGATGTGAGTCCCCATGCTTTCTTCTTAAGACTTGGCCATTGTATACCAAAAGGCATTTCGATTGATAGTCCTACCTTGTGTTGGTAGACTACTCCCTTTGAATTGGTAAATTTGAGTTAGGTCTAGACCCATGGCCCTACCAGTTCATCAAACCTATGGAATCCATCATAATCAAAATAAACAAATATAAAATGAAATCAATCGACTATCTTTGAGTTGATCTAAGTCCCCGGTGCATTCACTCAATAGTCAACCCTATGTTGGGTTCAATCTGTTGCTTGCAATAGATTACCCCAAGCAATTCTCTACTTTGGAGGATGTAAGTCTACTCTTTCTCATCTACAACCAAAGCCATCCCTTTGGTTGGCTCCCTACTATATGTTTAGTAGACTACCCCTTTAGATTGGTAAATGAGTTAGGTTTAGCCTCCATGGCTATTCACATAAACCCATTGTAAACCAATAGGTTCATCTAAAAATCTAAACCTAACAAAATTAAAACAACCCTCTTCCCGGAACAAATCAAATCTCCTGAGAATCAAATCAAACCTCATCCCTCTTGTGGATGACTTGAACTCCTTCCTAATGGAAGGTTCACACTTTATTCTTTAGTGGATTTCTCCTTCTCTTATGTCTTGGACATAAGTAGAGCCACATTGCACTAAGCTGGATTCTTTCTACAACTTGGGTTAGGATAGATTGTTTTGTTGGCTTGTGATCTCTCTGTTGTTGATCATTTTGGTCAACACAATATGCGGTGTTCTTGTCACACCACACCTTGGCCCTTTGTTGACCTCATTTTAGAATGAGCTCTCAACCCTCCATCTTAGCTTAGGACTTCTCTTAGACTTTAAGAGTTTCCTTAGTCTTAAGACACATCTAGTGATTAGGTGGACACTCAACCTAGCCCAGAAGACTTAGAAGAGTTATCCATAGAATAGGTCATGCCTGGGTGTTAGGAAAACTTCCTACCCTTAGCTTAAACCATTCCTCACTTTCCTTCCTCCAAGTCAAACTCCAAATCAATCTTATTAATTTTCTCCAAATCCAAATCAACTATTTCATTGAAATCCATGATTGAAATCATGATTGAAACCCATGATCAAAATCCATTAAAAATTCAAGTCCAAATTTTCCAAGTCAAGCCTTAAGGACAACCAAATTATGATCAAACTATTCAAATAAGATTTTCTCATGATCCATTTATATTCTCATTTATATTCACATATATAAATGAAATATAATTCAAACACATCAAATCAAATCAAAATTCAAAATCTTCATGAAATTTTCAAATCCAAATTCTTTAATGGATTTAACCCATTGATCAAATCAATTCAAATCATATTTTCTCAAAACTCATTTATATTCTCATTTATATCACATATATGAAATATAAATATAAATCAATAAATCTCAAATTAAATTTCCAATTTAAAAATTTTCTAAGTCATTAATTCTCCATTAAAGGACTTATCCAAAACCTTCAACAAATCAATTCAAATCCTCAGGATTTTATCAAAACTCATTTATATTTTCATATATAAAAATGAAATATAAATATAACCAATCTCAAATAAAAAAAATTAAATTCCAATTTAAAACTCCTTAAATCCAAAATTCCTTTAATGGATTTAACCCAAATCTTGATCAAAGTCATTCAAAGTCATGGGATTTTCTAATCTTTTTATATTCTAATTTATATTCACATATATAAATGAAATATAAATATAAATCAATCAAACAAAATTCAAAAAATTCAAATAATTCTCTTAAGTCCCTTAAATCCTCTTAATGGACTTAGCCCAAATTATGATTAAACCACTTCAAATCCTTGAAATTTTCTCATGATCCATTTATATCCTCATTTATATTCACATGTATAAATGAATTATAAATTCAAACAATCAAAAATCAAACTCAAATCAACTCCAAATCTAAGCCTTTCAAGTCAAAATCTTGAACTTAGCCAAATCAATTTCAAATCAAGCCAAACTCTTGATTTTTCTCTCATGGTTCAATCAACCCTACAATCATGAGCTCATTTATAAATCCAAACTTCAATCACTCAATCAAAACCCAAGTCAAAATCAAACCCAAAACCCTTTCATATTCTTCCTTTGAATCTAAAATTTTCAAATGGATCAAAACCCATTTGACTTCAAACCACTAGTAAATAGATTTATATTCCAATCACGAGTCCATACACAAGATCAATCAACTTCAAATCAAGCTTTGACCAAGCTATTTGACCCACGTAAGCTCACTTGACCCAAAGTGACCTAAAGTTTATGAGCCAAATTTTGATCCTAACCAAATTGGATTGAACCAAACTCATATATCTCTCATCATGATCAACAATCATCATGGATGATCAATCAATCAAATTGGGTCAAACCAGACCAAGTCAACACTTAACCTAAATTGAAACCTAACATAGCCAAATTCACCATTGGCCAAATTAATTGAAACCATTGATCTAAGTTCACTCATGACCTATGTTCGAACTTGACCAAGCCAACATTTGAGCCTAACCTAGCAATTGGCCACTTGACCCAAGTTGACCCATTTTGACCTAAAGGGTCAAAATGTGTCAAAACTTGATCTAAGCCAAATTGATTGGAACCAATGGGTCAAGTCCATTCCAAATCACTTGTGGAACTTGACCAAAGCCTTAATTGGCCAACTAGACCCAACCTAGCCCAATTGACCTTAGACCCAACATGACCTAAAGGGGTCATGTTGAGCCAAAATTGAACTTAACCCAAATTGATTAAAAACAAAGATACCAATCCACTCCATATGACTACCCAAACCCAAACCTACCCTTGACCTACATCAAATAGGTCAACTTGACCCATTTGACCTAAATGAAGTCATATGAGCCATATTCAAAACCATACTAAATTGAACCAATCCAAAGCCACCAAAACATTTCAAATGGTCATATGAACTTGACCCAACCCTTGGTTTGACCCAATTTGACCTATTGGTCAACTTGACCCAAGTTGACCCATTTTGACCTAAATGGGTCAACATGAGCCAAACCCTATCAAATGAATTCCAAATCTTGAAACTTGGCCAAACCTAGATTTCCACATACCCAACATATCCAAAGTGAAAAATAGCAAAATGACCATCTAGGCCATAGAACCATTAACAAATTTTGGTCATACCCTCTTCACATTCACTTGAGGCTTTCTAAAAGCTCAAGGGGACTTAGTTGAGTGGTGCACCCAACCCAATGGGTTTGGGTGTGGTCCCTAGACTAAACCCTCACCTATGGTCAAAATTTGAAATTTCAAACTCCCTCAAGCTCAAATTCAAGCACATGGGAGGTTGGCAAATCCACCTTGGCTCAAACCACCATGTGCACTCTAACTGATCAAACAACCCTCCTATGATCAATTGGATCAAAATGGCATGTCCATTGCGGCCATCGATCCTTCAAGGGGAGATATACTCCCCTAAATAAACTCAAATAGATAATTCACTATTTTGATCAAGATAAAGAGCGGGAGCCATGAGAGTGATCAAGCATCCTAGAGCTCATTCCATTCTCCCATTTCTCAATTTTCAAATAGTGAAAATAAAGGAAGCCAATTGAATTTCCAACTTCTTCCATAATTCATTTCCTTTTAATTGCTCTTTCACACTTCATATAGAAGCTAAGTTGAGTGCACTTAAGTTTCTATTATAGTTCCAAAAGCAAGGAAGAGTCCAATTTGATCAAAGCCACAAGCTACCTAAGGAGGAGTTGCTCCATACATTGACCCACTCAACCTCAAGTGCTCATACTTCAGGCTTCTCAACCAGAAAGCTTCTCCAAGGGAATCGAGCTGATCACCTCCGGTGAGGTATGAATTTTGACCATTAAACTCAATGTGGTGTGGAGCTTTGTGAAAGAAATTTTCACCCCATCAATTTTGACTATTGGATTTGCTTCTATCTTTAGATGGTGTGGGTTGAATTTGGTTTGATTCCATGCTAGATGACGATCTTCCCTGATCATGGATGGTCTCATTGATCAAGGAGAAGAACTTGGATGATCAACCATCCATCCGCATTTTTAGATGGACTTGAGATTATTCACGTTTAGAAATCCTTTATCATTTTGGGAGATTCTTGGTTGCCCGATCTTTGATCGGTAGAGGATTAAAGCATGCACCACACCATTTGGTATGTGATGTTTAATCCCCACGATGCATGTAAAGCACCACCACCGAGCGGATTAGTTAGGATTAATAAAATGCTTATTAATTCTAATTCACTTAGAGATCTTCAAAATTCATAACTCTTGCTAGAAATTCAAAAAATATGAAATAAAATTCTATGGATATAATTAAACCTAGAACATTTTAAAATTAATTTTGATGAGTTTTGTTATGCTTTTCTCTAATTTGGGTTTTATTAGAAAGTTTATTTTTAATTACTTTAATTAGCCTTGATTAATCAAATTTTTTTGAGTAAGTTTTAGGGATGACTTCTACCTCCCCTAATTTTCTTGAGATTTATTGAAAGCTGATTAAAAGAATTTATATGGTTTCCTTAATTACCCCTTTCTTATGTAATTAAGCATTATTAGGGTATGATTAGTGATTTTAATATTTAATATTCCTAATTAAATAAGTTTTAATATTTTTGGGGCATTTCCCTTGGGCTATTCCTTTTAAATTCTTCTAAACCCCTTTTAATTAACTTTTAATTGAGCCAAATTGCATTAGGCCTTTTCATTATTAGGTGCATTGCAAATTTAAATTCCTTATGGGTTTTATGTCATCTCATTGGCTCATAATTATTTAGTTAATTCTTCTAAGGTAGGTAAGGGTTAATTAAGTTACTTAATTCATACCTTAACCTAATCAACATATAAAATGGATCTAATTATTTAAAAATTAAATAAAAAATATCAAACACATGTGGGAATAGGTTAGGAATAGCAAACTCATCTCACCTTTTCAAAATTAAATCAAATTTCAAATTAAACAAAATTCATTTTGAAATTCACTTTGATTTATTCTAAATTTTATTATTCTATAAGAATGCCTTTAGGATTTAAGTGAAGTGAATTTGTTTACATGCTTTCATTGCTTTGGATCTTTCCCAACATACATGTGATTCATGCCTTCATAGTTTTGAAATTCAAATTTTAAAATGAAATTATTTACTTTATGTCAAGTTTGCATGTGTTGGCTAAAGTAGAAATATGAGTGGCTATTATCACTACTAAATCCAAATTATTTTCAAAATGCATAAATCAAATACCAAATCCAAAAGTGTGCTACTTATGCCTTAATTATAAGTTTTCATGTGATAGATTATAAAGGTATGCTTAGTATAGGTTTTCTTTCTTATGTTGGTATAGTTTTGAATAGAGTTGGTAAGATGTAGGGTTCATTTGAAAAGAACCCAACACTTACTTAATTCCATACCCTATTCATCCCTATGCTATCACATAAGAAGGGTTACCTATACTTGCATAAATTGCATAAAATAAAAAATGAATCCATTAAAAACTTTTGCATTCTCCTTTCCATTTCATTTCTTTTATACATATGTTTGTATTTAAGGAAAGTGTATATTAGTCTAGACAACCCGAGGTTGTGAGGCTTTAAGTAGCCCTAAGTAGGTCTTGTACCTTACACCTAGTTAACAATGGCTGTACTCACTTATGCCTTTCTTACTTTCATATGTGTGTGTATGTGAAAATTTAGATAAGGAAAACCCTTTCTACTTAAGAAAATCATGCATTTTCAACTTCTAAATTTCCTTAAATGATTGTTTAGCATGCATCATAAAGGTATGTTAATACTCTCATTTGTATGTATAGATATGCTTAGGGTCCATCCATATGCATCTTATATATGTTGGGAAAGAATGAAGTAATGTGTGTTATGTGAATTTTGATTTTATTTAATCTTAAAATGCCTTTCTTTTTGAATAGGTTTGTTTAGAGTTTATCTAAACTTAGGATTGATTAAAAGATGTAATCAAAACATTCATCTAAATGAAACTAAAATGTGAACCTACTTTAGAAATTGCTTAAGTTAGGGAAGGAAAGAGAAGTTCTCTCTCCTCTCTCTTCATAACTTAGTAATTAATTGTAGGATCCACTTAAACCAAATCAAAACATGAAATAAAATAACTAAAATAATTAAACAAGTTGAAATGTTCCTTCACACTTAGAAAATTTGAACCTAAAGCCATAGCTAAGCATACCACACAAGCCTTCAAAGCACACACATTGCTAAGTCACTACTTCTAGCCTTAGGTTAGGTGCATGGTTGGTTTGATGTTTGTTTTGTTTTGTGATATATGTTTTAGACTAGATGTTAGGGTGTATGCTCATAGAATGAATGGTAGGATGTTCTTAGTTTAACTATTCTTTTCTGTAAGGGATTGTGCTTAAGGGGCGCTATCATAAATAAAAATATAAATGCTTTTGCTTGCAGGTGCTTTATACCCCTAAGCATAATCCATAGGCGTGGACTTAGTCACCCATGTGGGGTGATAAGTCCAATATACATGCTTGGGATTTGTGTGGTTTATTTAGCTAACCTTTATTTTGTGTGTTAGTTAGATTTCACTTTTCCTTTTCATGTAAATTTGTGCAATTAGGATTTTGGAATGATTGTTATGGGGATTAGGATAAGCATTGGTCATAAGATCCTATCTTATGCACCATGTGAAGCCTTGGAGCATCACCTTCCAACCATCCAAAGAAGGAACCAAAGAAAGAAAAGAAGAAGAAAAAGAAGAAAGAAGAAAAGAAGAAAGAAGAATAAAGCTTGAAGACCCCATAATAATGAATTCCTTGCTTAATTGTAATTTAATTCATTTGTAATGGTTGTATAAGGGTAGTAGAGCTCGGCTACCACATTTGATATTTTGGGTGGTGGTGCCCACCACAAGCCATTTATTTTTTTTGATTAGCTTTATAAATTGATTGATGATTTGTTTAGCTTTTGCATTAAGTGGCATGATTTTCTAGTTTCTTCCTTGCTTTATGTATGGCCTGATGTGGATTAGGCTCTTAGGAAAAATAAATCTTTTACCCAACTTAACAACTCAAATTAAAATTAAACAGCTCATAACCTTACCTAAAGCTTAGGTATAAAATTAAGATAAAAGAATTAGCAACCCCTTACTGGATGAGCATTTCTTTTTATAATATCATGCACAATAGCATCTTATTTC